>OMKL01033983.1:0-13162 GCA_900302295.1 Parasudis fraserbrunneri
AAGGAGAGACAGAGCAGGAGCAAAACAGAGAAGAGGGGAATAATTGTCCAGGGAGAGAGGGGCAAGGGAAAACAGGGGAGTCCAAGGCTGGGGGCAGGGAATAGTCCAATGCATGGGGGATATGGATAGGGGCTGAAGGGCAGACCATGACAATTAGGTCTCAGAGGGTTATTAATGTAATGTTCTGACCTATCAAAAAGTGTAATCATGTCACTAATCCAATTCTCTAACAATAGTAAAACTCCTCCTGTTTCTTATACAGAATGAACATTCTATCTGAGTCAACTGATGATCCTGGGGGGAATCAAGAACACCTCCCTGAGGACCCCGTGTCTCCACCTCCTGTGAATGATCACAACCAACAGTAAGTGTACTGGACAGAGATACACATAGTTGACCAGCTAACGCACCTGGTATTATCTATTTTAATGTAAAGAGTATTTTCCTGTGTTACAGGGTTGTCATGCACCCAACATTTTTGAGGGGGCACAAATTCATATAAATTATGTCCACAATGCAAATTAATAGAGAACAGGCAATAAAGCTGCAGATGAAATGAAACTGTCTGCAAGGCAATAGCTGTATTCTAAAGAAGAGACCAGGACAGGACTCCAGTTGGACTTTTTATTTTGGCCACATGGGTGTTTTGGTCAAGACACCCTTCTTCAGCATGTATTCAGGCAATCTCACCATCAATAGACACAGGAAGTGTTGAATATAGGTGACCCCAATCAGCACAACAGGGGGAGTCACACCAATAACACAGTCTCATGATGGAGGCTACTCAAACAAAAACAAACAAAAAAAACCCACACACATATAGTTCATAAAAAGCAAGCAAATGAAATCTCCCCTTTCGTCCCATTAGGAATGGGTACCAAGGAAGTCAATCCCATAAGCCTCCCTTTGGAGATGTATCCGGTCTCTGTTGCCCCATCTTCGTGGCATCTTCACTGTCTCAGTGCCCATGTAATGTAGTTCAGTCATGCTGTAGTTATGACTACTTGAAGTGACAAGCCACAGATGATTTATGTTTACAGATCCTGGTTTTTAACTCTCATTTTGTTTTCCCAACATAATACAAATTACATGGGCATTTTAACAGATAAACAACATGTTTCGTGTGACATGTATTTCTGCCCCTAACCTTTATGTCAACACCAGACTTAGGATGGGTGAAATAGTTACCCTTGATCATAGAATAACAATGTATGCAATTATGACATGGAAAATTACCATGAGGCAACCAAGACAAGAAGTGGGCCTCTTAGACAAATCTGACTTCACAAGGTAATTACGTAAGTTAGAAGATGTATTGTAAAAATATCTAGGCTGAATTTGAAATTAACTTCCATTGTGAGGGTCACTTTCCAATATGTGCCAGTGTCTATTCACTACGTGTTTGACTGATGAGATATAGGACTATAGGTGGATACCACTGTGGCACGCTGAGAAGAAGTATCTCTAAGACTGGGCACTGGGAAGTATCTGGGTAGTATCTCTAAGACTGGGCACTGGGAAGTATCTGGGTAGTATCTGGGAAATATTTCTAAGACTGGGCACTGGGAAGTATCTGGGTAGTATCTGGGTAGTATCTGGGACGTATCTCTAAGACTGGGCACTGGGAAGTATCTGGGTAGTATCTGGGAAGGATCTCTAAGACTGGGCATGAGTAAATCACTACGTTGAAGATGGCATACCTTATTGAGATGGTTGTCCAATAATGCATCCTTATATCCCCTCACTTTGAAACTATCACTAAGACCTTTGGCTTGTAACTCAAAACACAAATAGCTGTATTATCAAATACAACAATGCATAGGAAGCAGCATGACTACAAAATACTGGGACTGTGCTGACATCACATAGCAGCCTCTCCTTGATTGTAAATAAAAGACCCATCAACACCTTTAGACCTATAACCACACCAATACTGATACAAGTAGAGAGAGACAGAATTCAGGATTTATACTAACTAGAACATGTGATAGTGGTTCACTCATTATGGCAGCTGCACTGCTATGAAAAAAATGTCACACAGCCATCCTTTACCAATATTAAACAGGATGTTTTCACAAGACTGGCTAGCTAGTTTGCATCTGAAAATGTAAACTGTATCTGACGGAAGTCAGATATGAAAGTTCTGAGGGGGCATGAATGGGCATGATGCATCTGATGTATTATTGTAAAAAGCTGTGCATGCACAAGAATAAACAACTTAACAATGTGTATCCGGTCTGTCTCTAGAGAAATAGAAAAGAGCTCAACTTAATATTGTATATCTTCCTACAGAAAGAGACGTGTTTCAGAAGAAGCAGAGGAGAATCTTCACCTCTGTGGAGAGCTTCCTCCTGAAGTCGAAGCAGATATGATGCGTCACTCACCACTCTCCCCACTAGATCACACAGGAGGACAACCTTGCTGGTCTGTAGCCATTAAAAGAAACAAAATGCTGTCTGATCAAAACCTAAAACAGGTCTTTACAACTGGTAATAATTTGTCTTTTTCTCTCTATCTCTTTTACAGTCATGAGTCTCAGTCAATCTATAAGGATCCAGGAGGGTTCCCAATCCATGAGAACAAAAGACTACGAGTTGAAGATGTGCCTGAGAGAGGAGAGATATCTGTATCCACCAGCTTTGACAACAGTAATAACCAATTACTCAGCCAATCCTGTAAAGGTTTTGAAAACAAAAAGACGATATATATTGCAGCCGCTCTCAATTTAAAAGGAATACTGTGCATATTTAATTTAGTGGTTAATAATTACATAGATAGTGATCAATTTCAAAATGAGGCTTTTCAAAAAATTCTGGTTCTTTTGAAGGAAGAACAACAAAAATGTCACTTTTGGCAGATTTTCATTCCAATAATCAATTTGGACAAAAGAAAAGAAACTTTTTTATTCAGGCGAGTGACTGTTAATATCCCACAATGGTATCGTCAGAAAGCAGAAAGACTTATCTCGCATGTCACTGAGGACAGGAAAAATTATCTTGAGTACTCCCTTTTGAAAGTTTTGAAAATTGTCAATTTGAAAAAAAAAGCAGTAGACTTGCAGCATTCTGATTCCACATATTCTGATAATAAAAGTAACACAGAAGAGATTATTTGCATAAATGAACTAAAGGAGATTTGGAGTCCAACATCAGACTTTCAAAAAGCCCCTAAAGAAATTAACAATCGTTTAGTGTCACTTTCTTCACAAGAGGTGGAACTATTTGATAGTTTTCCATCAGATGACACATTTGATCTTTACTTTTCAATACTGCAGTCATACATGGAATACAAATACAAAGAAGATGTTAAATCAGACAAACAGTATTCATTTGGTTTTGTCATCCATGAAGATAAGATACTTGTGTCCCAATTATGTTTTCCAGATTCAAGCAAACACTCTGAAGAATCTGTAACTGAAATTTTTGAACCAATTCTACATCAAATAGGGAAAACATGCCAAGATATTCTGATTTTTACACTCAATAGCCCATGTTTAGTAAGAAAGTCTCATGATGGATGTATGCTTAAATTGTTGCATAAGGCCTTTGAATGGCGCAATCAGTATGGCATTATTACTCACGTGGGCTATAAAAAGTTTTATGGATTAACAGGTCCAAATCATCGTTTTATCAATTTCAATTATGATGACATGCCCTATTCAAATGACTATTACATACATAAAAAAAGAAATATTTCCAAATTGGAGAGAAAATATTTGGTAAAAATCAATGGATTTAAAACAATCGAAAAAGTACCAGACCATATGAGAAAAATATTACATGAACTAATTGAAGAGTTTGTTAACACCTTACAATATTCAGACAATATATGCTCTGACAAACTTTTGAAAAAGGGAGAGAGGTTGAAGGATAAGGGAAAGAGGTTAATTTGCTCATCGTTCCCAACAGAATATGCCAGTAAATTATGGGATTCTTGGGTTGAAATGGTGAGGAAGATAACAAAAAACAAACGAACAAAGAGTGCTAACAAAGAACTGACAGAGGATTTCAACAGAAGAACAGTCCAACTTTTTATTCATGATCTAAAGTCTTACAACGCAAACTCAACTTCACCACTTCAACCTCTCTTCCTTTACCATATTCAGGACCAGCTCCATTACATTTGGTGCCCTAGGCAAGGTTTCATACAGGTCTCTAAGGTTGCTAGTTTAGAGCCCCCAAAAGACGATGTCAGCGGGTTGTTGACTTTTCTTTCCACTCTAATTATATTATCCGCCTATGTTGTCACCCCTTGATTATGATTAGACATCTCTCTTTATCTTTCTACCAGAAACATACATTATCTGTCCTGGAACTGTTTGTGAATACAATTCAACAATGTCTAAAACTGACTAGATGGTTGATCCGTAGTTGTTCTGTAAAGGAATATGTCATTCATTAGGTTCTCTTTGTCATTTGTGTCTGTGTATTTGAGTTTCCCTTGTCCTGTTCAGTTTGTTGGTTCATTGTGTCTGTGTCTCTGTCAGATGTGTTCCTGTTGGTTGTCCTCTGTCAGTCTTCTGTTTCCTAGTAAGTCTGTTCCTTGTGTTCCTGCCGTTCTCCTTGTTTGTAGTTTAGTTTTTCCTTTTTCCTCGTGTTTATTTTCGCTAGTCAGCATTTTTTGTTCCTGTTTTTTTTGTATCCTGCCTGTTCCACAATTAAAACACCCGCGGAACCTACCACTGCCTCAACTGTTTGTTCCCCCCTTATAAAAGAGCAAGGCACTTAACCCTCAACTGCTCCATTGGAGTTGCTCAGTGGCCGACGGTGTCAGACTGATTGTACTGGGCAGCTCCCAGGTGTGAATGTATGTAACTGAATGTGAAGCAGGGCGTTGCTCAACGAACCTCCCCTGGGTAAATAAAGGTAAATAAAGACCATGCTCAGGCCCCCTCTCCCCTTATCTTCCATGGACACTAATAGTGTATATATATTACATTCCCATGTCATTATATGTGCAGTGCTTTTGCCGTGTTACATTCAAAGTCAGAGGTTAGAAGCTTCCAGTTGGGAGGTCAGAATTACGACCTCAGTGTTTTCCAATATTCAGCTTGGAAATATTGAGGGAGAAACCATAGATATGTAAAATATGTAGTTTATCGACCCGCACAAGAAGCTGGTATTTGTGTGGCTGTTTTCTGAGCACAATATATGCTGAGAAACTGCTGAATTAAGGTTACCACTCTGGTAGGCCTATTGATGAGAATCTAGCTTCAGTTGTCTTCTAAAAATTAAAAACATGTTAAAACAATGTTTGCAGTTTATATTGTATGCCGCCATGTTGACATGATGTCAGATAACTGCATTTCGGAAAAGTCGCAATTGAGAGATCATGCCTAAGTTTCCCACTTGGAATTCCGACTTCATGAGCTGCATGAAGTTGCATTTTTTCGTAGTACCTAGGAGGTCAGAATTTTCCTCAGTACGACTTCAATGGAATGCACCATTATAAAACAGGCCTATTACTCAGCCCATTAAACAAAATCTGAGGTTGCAAAATATAAAAATGTACTTTGCTTTTGCTTTTTCTCCCCATTATGGACCTTCTGACCATTGGCACCAATGATGAGTGGATGTCCTTTAAGGATGTGTTAAAAGTGTGTGTATATCAGTGTGGGTATGTGAGAGACTGAAGTAGATGCCTTATGAAATTAAGTTTACAAAGTGAATGAGTGTGTATTACTGGTTATTGTGTATGTTAGAGGAGTATTCACAAATAAATGGTGCCAAAATCTTCAGATTTCTCAACAAATTTTCAGAATGTTCAGAACATATTTCTTTGAAATCCTATGATAGATTTCCTTTATTCTGTTTTATTGAAAGAGGAATAATATTACATTTGTATTCACATTTCTCTCCATTACTTTATTCACTTAATAACAATGGCCTAATGTAGATACGAATAGAGACCCAAAGTCAGAAAGTTTAAACTGTAAATTGAGTTGAAAAACATTGGACATCTAAAATGTCATTTGAAACTAGTATATAGTTTGCTTGCAGTATGGAACTTCTAGTATTGAAGTATTTTTCAGCAACGTCCTGCTTCACATTCACACAGATACACTGACTCTCAGGTGTGGGTGTATGGCCCTGTGTTCAGTGTGAAGTGTGAAGGCTGCTGAAAAAGAGCATTCCAGTGCACCATGCAGACGTGCCTTCCTGTAGCACCTTCCTTGTTAAATGTGTGATCTACATGTGCCATCTGACTATGGGCTGTTAATTTATCATATCAAAATATTCAATCACTATTAACAAGTATATTTTACAACTGTTATACCATTTATGTAAAAAGAATTAAAAAAAAATAAAAAAAATCATTTTCATATTGAATTTTGCCCCAATCTAGACCAGTGATTATATTGCCTTTCTGTAGGCAACACTGTAAAGTTGGTTACAGCAAAGGAAGAAATAACATGAAAATCAGGAGTAATAATTTATCATCATTACTAGATCATAATATCACAGCATAATTTATCATATCATCATTACTGGATTCAAATGCTACGATAGGACGCAAATTACTGTTGTATTTTCTTTATTAGTAGTATTTCTTACTGGTACATGACCATGTTAATATACCATTATCCCAGCACACTAACTTCTTATCCTTTATTACAGTGGAGTATTGATAATTGGCACAAACAATATATTAATGTTGAATATTCTCTCACATGAAAATTCCCTGTACACAATAATACTGATTCCAAACACACGGAAAATAATCAACAATAAATATCAAAAAATGAAAATGAACACAAGCAAAAAACAAAACAAAAAAAAGTCAAGTAGTGTCATGGTGACAGCAAACCAGTGTGTTTCATTAATGATGTGCCATGTTTTCTTCTAGCAGTGCAGACTGGAGCAAATTAAAACCAAGCCAGAAAACAAGCCCATAGCCTTATTCACAGAATATACAACCAGCTTGAATACAGAACACAGCAGGAAGGTGAATATACAAAGTCAAAGCCAGGCTGGGTCTCAAAACTCAATTACAAGCCTGAGGATTCCCCAACTTGGTGCTTGAAACTTTGGGCTTCATCGAAAATTGGAAACTGTTGTTGAAATGTTTCTGAATAGGCAATGACGAGAGAGACAGAGAGAGAGAGAGAGTAAAATATAGACATGAAGTGGTTAAAAAACACAAATAGAACTTTTCATAAAAGTCCTAATTGACATGTGATTTGTCAAGATTTTCAGATAAAAACCCCCAAAAACACAAATCAAAACATAAAAAAAGGGATGAATTTATGTCTTCAGAATGACTAAGGCAAGCAAGCTCATTTATAGTCTAGGTTACTATTTACATACTGTGTACATTTAAGTTTTACAAACAGTTGTGTGGAGTATGTCTCCCCCTACTGGTTTAACTTAGTGTCACACTGCAGAGAGCAGCACCATGCAGGTGCAGTAGTAGCCTCATGCTTTCAATCACCCATTTCAGAATGCTCAACACAAACCCAACCCAAAGCATCAGCATGCCACAAAAAACAAAAAAAACAAACAAACAATAAAAGCCAAGTCTCCTTCTGGACTACCCACATCCTAGCCAGACACACCTAGATATTAAATTATACGATGGGTATGAGCAAACGACTGCTTCTTGTGTCCTGTCATGGGCATTGTTGAAGCCATAACCATATTGCTTTGCTCTATTCAAGCTTCTAAGATCTATGAATATCAGTGAGGGGCATTGCATTATGGCATTGCTCAAGTCACAAGACAGCGTTGAATCAATGGCCAAACAAAGATTTTGGTCTAACACTACTCTCTACTGTGAAACACAAACAAAATAGCGGTATTATTACTGCAGTGAGAGGACACTGTACGTATGTCACCTAACTTAGAAAAGGAGCCAACTCACTCTTATCTATGAATTATCAGACTGCTGCGATCACTGACATGGCTACCCAAAGAAACACAGGATATGCTACGGCATCACAACTCTGCCATATTTATAGAACACATGATATAACCCAATCAGCTGGATGAAACAAAACACACACACACAACCTATGAGGGAGTTGTCTAGGTGAGGGATACCGAACTAGATTAAAAAAAAAGAGCCCTACTGTAGAGCATGACCCGATGGGCATGTCGGAGCAAAGGATCCTTCAACTACCTGGCCTTAATAGTCAAGGGATGGGGCTGCCTCAGGTGAGACCCAAACATAGCAAAGTCAGGTTCACAGAGGAGTTCCCCAGGGCAGCAGCCCCCATCTGTTGTGGTGGATACAGACTCTAGATGCTGACTATGGTCCTGGTCCAGAGTCAGTCACTTTCAGAGTAAACAACACATTTATTTATTTTAAGTTACTTGTTTTGGTTGTCATGAGTAGTGCTGTATTTATTAGATAGTCATGTACTGCAGGGTAAGACTTTATGGTTGTTTATAAGTGGTCATAAGGACGTCAAATAATTAATTTGCTGATTAAAAAGATGGTGCGAGATCAGCAGGTGTTAAGGAGTTCTGACACACGCACACTGACACACACACGCACACACAGAGTAACACCTCCAGCTGTGTATGCCTTTGCAGGACTGGTGAGATGGGATAAACAGTGGGAGGAGGAGAGAGAAAAGAGAAAACAAACAGATCTCTTCATCCCTCCCGACAGCGCGTGACTGAATGTTCATCTGAGTTGGCTGTCCCCTCCTGCTTCACAGTACAGAGACGGGGGGGAACCAACCGCGGCATTGCCCTAACACGGTTAAAGCCAATTGCCTTGGTAATGTCCTCTACTGTCCAGAAATTACCATCTCTTAAGGATCTAGAGTCGAGTCCTTCTGAGGACGGGCGACCCGGCCCTGCGGCCCGCACAGACCGAGGAGAGACTGGGTCTTCGCCGTTTCACTGGACTCCTTGAAAGCTGCGCCCACCGGGGCTGAAACATGACCAAATTAAAACCCCCATCTTCAGGAGAATAGGAGGGGCAGCCTAGCCAACAACAAATACTCAAAATATAATATCTGTTATATACGCGTCTTTTACTATAGTTCAGCTTATGAGCATGCCTTCCATTTCAGGAAACGGAGACACATTCCCATAGTGTGTGTGGCCCACTGAACCTCACTGCTGTCAATGGAATGTCAGTGAAAGAGGTAAAATATTAGGATGTGAGCTACAAGCGTCCTGGAGCGGAATTTCATCACTGTTCCATTACGCTTACGACCAAAACGACTTCCAGCTCATACTAGTCCTACATCTAAGGGAAGCTACAGGGAAAAGGAAGATGTGGCTAAAACACTGACATTGTCCGAATTTTAAAACATAAACGTCCCATCGTTACAGTCTGAGACGAACAGGCAAACGTGGAAAACAGAAACATGTCGATGACATGAGGCTGGCCACATAATTATACTGAAGTTCAAAACCTGCACCAGCAAGAGCCACACAATCCCCAGACATCCTTGGCACGCGTGTGCGTGTGTGCATGTGTGTGTGTGTGTGTTTGACCGGGATGGTATGGTGGAACTGTGTATCTGGCATAAGGAACGTAGGAGTGTGTGTGTGTGTGTGTGTGTGTGTGGAGACTGGAGCCATATGAAGGTCCTGCGTGGCTGTAGGGGGGGACAGGACAGGGTGCAGGTAGGCCGCTGGACGTGGATGACAGGACTCATGGCGTCTCTGCGTTGGTAGTCGTGCTCTTCTTCTTCGTCTGTTTCTTCACCGTCTTCGTTTGAGTCTGTCAGACAGAGGACAGACAGAGACAGAGAGAGAGAGAGTTATATCAGGGGTGATGGTAGAAGGAAAGACGAAATGGGACACTAAAATGTAAGAGGAGGTGATCTTACATTTTACAGTGCATCGTTAACCCACTGGCTAACACAGCTACAGTGAATATTATTTGGATTGCTAACCAGTGTCGCTCTTCAACTAATGCTAGTGTAGAATCAGTTCCCATATTAGTCCAGTAAACAGTTGCTTAGCAAGGCTGCACAGTAGAAACCTTGTGTAGCTTGTCAACTAAGCCAGGTTGTCAATCAAAAGAGGGACGGACAAATCACTTGAACTTGACAGGCTTGAGAAAGACACCACTGACACCAGCCCATAATCAACCCAGTTACACCAATTATATTTTTGATTCTTCGTTAGATGTTAGATATGAATATGATTTAATCTTTACACAGCCCCTTTGTATTCGTTTTTCTTTTTAACCCCGCCCCCAAATTAAATTTCTACTCACTGTGACATCATTATTAGAATGTTATGTTCTCAAAATTCTATTCAAACTGATGTGATTGTACACCTGAAAGGGTGAGTGTTATTCTGCTTTTGACATATTATGTATGCATCATAATAATAGTAAACCAACAAAAATACAGAATTCTACAACCACTCAACAACTGATAAATAAAATCGGATCAATCAAGATTGCTTTTTAAAGCCCAAATTGGCTGATGCCATATATAGGTGCATTTCTACAACAAGATGTCACTTCACAACTTACAGAACACAAAGCTGTCCTTTCATTCATTCATTCCCTTATCTTAAGCCTCACTAATGCATGTCTAATGTTAAAAGGACATTAAGTAGAATGAAACACTTGCTAGTAGTGTAGTTGATGCAGTGCCATTAGCTTACTGACCGAGCTCCGTGGTCAGAGTTCTGGCCCGCCGCACAGTTCCAAGCGAACCAGGAAGCATCAAACAGGCAAAGGATCACGTGTCACGAGACAAAAAAGTATTAATCCATACCTTAACATGCAGGCAAAAGCTTCAGTTACTAAAAACTAATATTCGCAGACCTCAAGTATTTCCATACTTGACTCATGTTGGAACACGGCCCAGCGCATCACAGCATCACACAGCTGGGCCGTGTTCCAACATGAATCAAATATGGAAATACTTGAGGTCTGTTTGGTGACTGAAGATTTTGACTGCATGTTAAGGTGTGGATTAATGCTTTTTTGTCTCGTGACCCCATGTTTTGCCTGTTTGATGCTTCCCAGCTCACTCGGAACTGGGCGGCGGGCCAGAACTTCGACCACGTGACTCGAGAGTAAGCTAATGGCATAGCATCAACTACACTAGTAGCAAGTATTCCATTCAACTTAATGTCCAAAAATACTAACTATCCCTTTAACCTTACCCTAATTCTAAACCAAAACCAAGCCCCAAAAGTAAGTCCAAAATGTCCTAATTTATACACACACTTCTGTTACTACTGATGTACCTAGTGATATATATATATATATATATATATATATATACACACACACACACACTTCTGTTACTACTGATGTACCTACTGATGTACTGAGCTATATATATATATATATATATATATATACACATATATACATACACACACTTGTTACTACTGATGTACCTACTGATGTACTGAGCTATATATATATATATATATATATATACACACACACACTTGTTACTACTGATGTACCTAGTGATGTACTGAGCTGTATATATACACTTCTGTTACTACTGATGTACCTAGTGATGTACTGAGCTGTATATATAGTTATCACTGTTACTACTGATGTACCTAGTGATGTACTGAGCTGTATATATAGTTATCACTGTTACTACTGATGTACCTAGTGATGTACTGAGCTGTATATAGTGATTAGGGTTGTCAATGAATAATCTATATTCTATCAAATATTAGAATTGTAAAATAAATAAATAAGACATTCAATTGTGAAAATGAATATTTGATAGTGAAATAAAAAATGAAAAAAATGTATGACTGCATCTGTCTTCTTCTCCACTTCTCACGTGGGTCATTCCTCTCAATGCGCTGCATGATGGACAGCAGTCAGGATGTCAATTTCATTTCATAGCGGATTGAAAATTAAATGTACATCTGTCCCTTGAGCTGAAACGAGCCAATAATTCAAACAACGACCGCGTGGCAATGATGGCAGAGTTCAGATCCCAACTCAGCTGCGGAGAGAGTGAGTTGCACTCGCATCTAAAAAGCTTGGAGATACTACGGAGACGCAGCATTCTCATTGTAGCACACACTGTAGCACGAGAAAGAGAGAGAGAGAGAGAGACAGAGGAGTCTGGAGGAAAGTTTTGTTTAGTTCACAAGTGTAACTAATGGTGAGTAACATGACAGTTGTCGTGCAGGCGTGCTGTATTTCTGTAGTGAACATTATGCACCAGCAAGCATTGTGTTGTGATGATGAAGAGCGGTGTTACTGTAAATCATGGATGATCACGTGTATTTACATTGGTATTGTGTGCGTGTTGAGAGAGAGAGAGAGAGAGAGAGGGAGAGAGAGAGAGAGAGGGATAGAGAGAGCATACTGTTGTGGCCAATTGCACATCGCTACATCAGCTGGAGAGAGAGAATGAAGAAATGTCTTGCTGCTGCGTTTCCTGAGTTTTCCTCAGCACTGACTTACGATTGCACATTATGACAAAAAAGAAAAACAAAACTGCGCCCGTGGTAACCACACAACCAATTACTGTAGATCCGGCTTCTAATTGCGACTGACCTTCATTTGTCAAAATGTGTAGATATACCCAGCCAGTAAAAGGGACTCGCTCTTTAATTGGGACCCTGCTTACAAATGAAGTTTTACAGTATACATCAGGGATCATCAATTAGATTTGTCCAAGGGCCAGATTTTGTCCCAGCAGACGCTGTGGGGGCCGAACCTCCATATATAGCCTATATATATTGTGTGGGTATGGTAGTAAGTATGGCATGTAACAGCTTTGGTTTTAGAATCAGAGTCAAACCAGAAGGACTGTAATTAGAGTTAGAGAATATCCAATAATATGACTGCAATGCAATGAGAAAGAAAAAGACAGAACAAGTATGAAAACAATAATAAGCACAGTACCAGTAGGCCTACAAATAAATCACAGTTAATTATTCAACCAAGCGCGAGAAAAGTGACATAAAATGAAAGCTTCTCAATTTTACTTTCTGGTTGGCTACGCTAGACAAGGCAGGCCTACTGTCATGTGACACGTCTAGACAGGTGGGACTGGACTGTGGGGAAAAAAAACAAAATAGATACAATTAAGAAAGCTCGCCACTAAAACAACTCACATGGGGTGAACGTGAAAAGGGGCATTATAAAGCTATGAGTGTTTAATTAATGTTAACAGGCCTACTGTCACGTGACACGTCTAGACAGGTGGGACTGGACCGTGGGGAAAAAACCCAAAATAGATAAAATTAAGAAA
>OMKL01034011.1:7950-20863 GCA_900302295.1 Parasudis fraserbrunneri
TACAGATAGTAGTCTCATTCACTACCCTCCAAGGCCTCCTCTCTCTCACATACAGGGCACCCTGGAACTTGTTTCCTCGTGGTCTCTGCTGTCCACTGCACACCTAGCGATAGGCCCGTAACTCTGCGTTGGGAGGTGATTCCTGTCCTGCCGACAGCTCGCTCTCTGGTTCCAGCACCAGGCTGTGCCGAATGCTTCCTCCTCCCCCTTCAGTGAACACCCTCTCGCTATATCAAGATGGGACAACAAAAGAGATAAACCACACACCTGCATGCCAATCAGCCCAGTGCCCAAAAAGTAGGAAGGGGGTGTGGCACTCAATCAGCCTTCATACATTCATGCATGCATGCACACACGCACTCACAAACACACACACCCTGTGACAGCTGTGTTTCAAATTCATCAACATGCCTCCTTGTAAATGTTAACTCTCACAGGTATGTATGCACACAGGGTAGGTACCACCATTTTGGAAGGGAGACCATATTGCTCAGAATATTCTTTTCAGAACACTTAAAGATAGGGCAAAGGGCTTGCTCTCCAGAGTCTATCATTAATTAGCAATGCAAAGTTGCACACCTTTACAATATTAGTCAGAAGAGTATATAAGGGAAGCAGGACACACACCATTATTGCATTAGGAAACTAATACTGCAGAAGGATGGATGAACGCATGTTCAAAACCATTACGGACTACAAAGTCCATAAGAGGTACCCCCAGGTAGTGACAAACAAAGAAGATATGTGGTAAAGAGGCAGGCAAACACTTAAGTGTTAAAAGGTAAGAAGAATGGCATCACGTTATTTTCTCCTATGTTCAACTTTGCAAGCTGGTAAAGATCTCACCAAAAAACATGTTCTCTTCTTTATGTAGACAGAACCTTGTTCTATTACAAAAGGAATGGCAGCTGGATCCACCTAAAAGTGGTTCAGATTCCTGAAAAGGCCAGTGAAATATTTAATCAATCTCACTCCAGTGCTGTCCAGTTGGAGGGCACTGTGGTACCCACAAAACGGAGGCAGCAATTGAGTCATGGTACTATTGGCCAAGCACAGTGAAAGACATCAGAGTGTGGTTAAGTGTCCATGAACAGACATGTTGATGACCAGAAATGTGTCATTTACACACAATAATGTGAATTACCCAAGCATTCATATTTTACACTATTTGCCATAAAATATCAATTCAAAGAAGGCCCATAGGCAAGTACGCATCCTTGCCTGTGTGACTGTTGAGGTGGCGGTAGTCAACACACCAGCGCACTCCTCCATCTTTCTTACGAACTAACACGATGGGGGATGCCCATTGTAATGATGAGGGTGTGATGATGCCAGCCTCCATGGCCTTGAGATGCGCTTCCTCTTCACCTTGAAACCCAAGAGGCGTCTGTCTAACAGGCTGATGTACTGGCCTTGCTGATCCAGTGTTAATCTTATGAGTCACTGCTGACAGGTAACCAAGGTCTGTGCGTCTCTGCTAAGAGGGACCTGTACATTAGCAGTAACTCAATGAGCCATTGTTGTTGCTCCTCATTGAGTGTCTTACTTGTAGCAGCAAATACACCTCGGAGGTGCTCAGTTAGATCTGTAGCCATTGCCACTCTCCTAATCTCCATGCATGGCTGTCATACCAGTTCTGACTCCAGCATTATTGAGATGTATCTCCTGTAAGTCCACCTGGTCTCTTACTGAGAGCTGCTTATACATGTCCTCAAAAATGACAGTGGTGTCAGCTCGTCTCCACCACAGCATGAGTAGAGATGCTATTCACAGTTAATTAAACTCGTAGGCTTGGCCCTCTGGCTGCAGTGTGACCCACCTGTAACCCAGGACACTTGCCACCTTGATTGACCTGTCTACCTGCAGGCATGACTTGATCTTGTTCTTTGCCAACCCTGGTCTATGGAGGGTATAGGCTCTGGGACCTAGCACAGTCTCTCTGAAAATGTCCTTCCTTTCCACACCAGAAACAAAGACCTGTTGCACCGCATGTGGAACTGGGGGACTGAGATCGCATCCAGTTTTGTTGCATTGAGCGGGGTCCTTGGTCTGTAGACTTGTCATGTCTATGCTCCATCACTTTAGACTGAAAGTCTCCAAACTGTAGCTGCACGTTCTCCACCATCTGTACCAGAGCCCTGAATTGGCCAGTCAATGCTGCAAACTGGTCTGTGGTGACGTACTGGGGAGCTTGACCTGCCAGCATGAAACTCAGCTAGGGAACAAGGGTCACAGTTCATGTATGCTCGTATGCTACTTTTTCGGTTTCTGAGCCCTTTCAGAAAGGCGTCTGTTGCTAACTGGTCCTGTGGTTCCAGATCCACACCCTCGTAAGCAAGAGTAATGAATCGGCACACCTCCTCTGCAAACTCGGCTGTGAACTCCTTGCCTTGTTGAAGCTCACCCAACTTCCTCCTGACCATAGTAGGGGGGTCCCGCTGACCAAAACGTTGGCTAAGCTGCTCTATTAGGAGAATATAGTCCTCTCTGATATGTTCACGCACTGAGCAGACTCTCCAAGTAGTGAGATAAACTTTCCAAGATTGCTAATGTCGGCCCAGTATTTTAACATCTCTGTATTTGTCTGTGCATATAGGGCTGGACTTCATCTGGGCTGGGACATGTGGGGACCTCATCTGGAGCCGTATAGGTAAATATAAGATCTTTACGTAGGACCTAGAATGGTTTGCACCCAAAAGAGAACTTGAGAGTGAGGTATAGATAATATTACATCTTAAGTGTTGTTATGATTATGGCAAGATATGGTGGTTAATTTTATTTTACATAATTTGTCCTTATGTAATACATAAGGACAAATTATGTAAAATAAAATTAACCTAGGCTGTAAATGCTTATTTTGGCATCCAAATAAGCAACTACAACAGCTCTGGGGCAGGAAAAGCCTTTCTGATTGATTGCTCCTTGATGGGTATGATCTGGAATGGGACTGCAAAAAGAGTGAAAATCTAATTACTGATTATTCATTGTGCTTATATTTTGAGTCATGGCAACATCTGAATTTTGGAGCTATGCTTTTCATTTGCAAAACCAGTTTGGTGTTATTGCTTTACAGTTGCAAACAGTGGAGTGTGATTACCTTCTTGGGGCCCTCAATGTTAACCATCGCTGGATTATTGCGGTGAGTGTGCATGGTTACAATGCACCTTAATCAGGGAAGCTTTTATATGCACCGAATAAAATCTAAACAAGGCCCTTACAATCATGCTGAATTCAGAACATACATGACTACATTCTTACGTACAGTGCTCTTTTCCTTTATTTTGTTTATTTTTAAAGGCTATGTGTAGCTTGATTAATTTGTTGGGGGAAAGTACAGCAAGCAAGAGGAAGTGCAAACACAAACCCAGCAAGTCCTCACTGTCTTTTTGCATGCATTTTCATTTGTAGGTTTGGGATTGTACTGTATGTATATTATATATGAATATAGCATTTAACACTACTTGCTTTGTGTATGTAGGGCTATTTAGTTAATGTTATTGAAAAACATGGCTGCAAACTTGGTGATTGGGCCTGCACCACCACTTAACATCCTACCCAGTTGGACAGCGCCTCCTGTGGGGTGTTTGTGTGCAAGGTAAAATGGCAAAGCAAAGCATTGAGCAAATATTCAGATTCCTCCAATCTATGAATATCTAGTTTAAACGAGGACCCAGCTTGTGTGACCTTCACTGAATAATCATTACTTCATCACGTCTCTGCAACTTCCGGGAAAGGGTATGATATGTTGCACTATATTGTTTATTTATTGTTAATGTAGCTAAAATGTTCATAAATGTTATGCTATCTTTTGCAGGAAAGAGGCCTGTAGAGCCTGTGGTGAGGACACCGGTGATGAGATGACACAATGAGTGAGAGAATGACATAAGACTTTGTATAACCTAATGGAAGCTTGACATCCTTTTTAACCTAGGTGTACATTAATCACTTTATTTGTTGCAGATTGCTTGTGACTGTTGTTATTGGTGGTATCACTGTCTTGTGTGTGGACTGGCCTTCCCTAGAATGTTGTGTTTGCCCTGTTTGTAAAAAAAAAAATAAAAAAAAAAGTTAATTTTGCAGAAGCAAAACAATGCTGGAAAAGCCAAAATGGCTATTTTGAGTTTCTTGTGGCTTTGCCAAATTGCAGAGTTGACTTTACAAGAAAAGCCGAAATGGCTGTTTTGAGTTGGGCTTTGTGGGCAGCCTTTTCCCTTGAGATTTGTTGTAATTTTATATGGTATAAATGATGACCACAATGGAAACAAGTTGGCTCTTTTGTCAACTTTTTTGTGATATCCCGACAATTTGCGGTATGCTAATGTGATAGCAGGAATGTTTTTGCATTGTGTGTAACCATGTTTTTTTTTAATTGTCAAATAAAATGAACATACACACACACACATATATATATATACATAAAATTACTAATTTTGTGGCATTGCCCAATTGCTAGGGTTGGGTTGGCCAGTGATGATATCATACCTGATCTGAGGCTAACCAATAATGAATCAAGTATAGGCCTAGCTCTCACTATGTTTCCCTGCCCAGCAACAACAAATAAAAGATTTCACTTTCTTAGTATCTCCACTGTTTCACGTGTTCTTGCAACAATCATTTATTTGTAGTTCAGGCTATTTTCACCTAGCCTCGCAAGCCAGGCAAATCTTGCATGATTTCACAACTTAAGATATCGTCTGGCTTACGAGGCTAATTTTCACCCCCCAGCAATAAGATTTCTATCTATTAGTATAGTGTCTGTACTGTCTCCTGTATGGTTTATTTTATTTTTTCATTTAGTGCAATGGTAATTTGTTCATTATCTCCTGGTAGTTTCTCAAAATGCCATGGACAGGTGGAGTTTGACCATCTATCTTCATTTAATGACTTAATATTGTCCCACTAATAAAGTGGCTTATTCGTATTACTATAAACAAGTGGTGAGAAAGTGTTTTATTGTCACATCCATAATACAAGTACAGTGGAGTGAAAAACATAGGTGCGAGCTCCACAGCATTGCAATAAAACAAGTATGAAAATATAGATAAAATGAGGATAACAATACAATAAGAAATAACTAAGCAACTAACAAATGCTGCGATACGGTTTGAGTCTGTTTGTCCGGGTCTGAATGCTGCGGTATCGTTTGCCAGATGCTAGTGGTTGAAACAGCCCGTGGTTTGGATGACTGGAGTCCCTGATAATCCTCTTGGCCTTCCTGACACACTGCCTGCTGTAGATGTCCTCGAGTGACGCAAGCTCACCCCCGATGATGCGCTTTGCTGTGCACACTACCCTCTGTAGTGCTTTGCGGTTGAAGGCAGTGCAGTTCCCATACCAGGCAATGATGCAGCGAGACAGGATGCTCTCTGTGGTGCCCTTGTAGAAAGCCCAGAGGATTTGGGGACTCATGCCGAACTTCTTCAGCCGCCTAAAAAAAGAGACGTTGTTGAGCCTTCCTCACCATGCTGCCTGTGTGTTCAGTCCAGGTGAAGTCCTCAGTGATGTGTACACCAGAAGGAACTTAAAGATGCTGACCCTCTCCTGCAGCTCCATTGATGTCTATGCTGGCATGCCTTCTCTCCAGCTTCCTGTAATCCACAATCAGCTCCTTGGTCTTGTCGACATTGAGAGTGAGATTCTTTTCCTGGTGGTAGGCAATTTCAGAGAAACTGACCAAACTTACATGTCCAACAGAAATAGAGCAAGCTCTGCATCACTTTTCAAGCTCGGCACTGCACAACAAAGGTTGTCCACAGACTGCCAGAGCCACCAGCAGCTTTAAGCTGGATTTTTCAACAACAAAAAATAAGAAGAAAATATTTCCCAGCCTCTGATCGGCACGTGGTTTTGCACACTGAGTGTACTTTTCGATAACATTAATTATGGTTGTGTTCCAATTAGGTGTGTCACAGTCATTCCAGTGAGACAGCATGCACAACACCAGGGCCCTGGCCCTAGCGCAGCTAAATGGAATGGGATCCTAATTAATGTTATTAATTACACCTGTGTTTACCCTGCAATTACATGTCAAACTGGCTGCTGTGAAAAGGGCTTATTGTAAAACTAGAGTGAAGTGCTCCGATCTACACAGAGGGTGGCGGTAATGCACCAATCCTGGATGCCAACCGCCGTAAAACGTCAAGAAGAAGAAGAGGAAAATAATGGCTACCTCCGTGTCCGTCGGCGTGGGTGCGCCTATCCCTGGAAGATGTGGCTTCTATGTGGAAAGGAAAAAACGTTTCTGTAAAATGATAGTTGGAAGTGGCAATGTGTTTTGTGGAGAACACGCTAACGCGGTAAGTTGATGTGAAGGTGGCGTCAAGGTAACGCTAGCCCAAGAAAACGCCAAATGGCTGTTCTTACGTTTTTTTTTTGTTTGTTACAGTTAACGTTACAGTTTATTAGTTAAAACACGGACCGTGTTGCTTTTTTGCAATGCGCTAGCATCACTGCTCCCAGCTGCCCATTTTCACTTCACCAATTTCTGACTTAATTCCCAACGTGCGTCAAGGCAGCAGCACCTGGCAGCAGTTTCACTTCCGGTTTTGTGATTTTGCCTTCTAAATAAAAGCGCGAGAAAGTTAGGTTTTCAAAATAAAATTTACAGCGGTTATACGTTTGGGACCCATCAAATGCATATCACAACACTAGGAGGAGCCTCAAGTTTAGTGGCTGAATGAAATGGGACCAGTAGAACAAATGCATAATAGATGGTGTGGTCTATTTTGAAGTGCTTTCCTGAGTACACTTAGCCCTTATCGTGGCTTTGGAGGTTTTGTAATTTGGTCAGACACTATTCCAAAGCCACTGATATTGATTTGTCTCACCTGTACAGCTAATTAGGGGTCGTCTGTTGTGGCGTCCGTACGGGTTGCTCGTGGTTGCTCAACGTTGCTGTGAAATGAATACAACTTTGTGTAGTGTTGTGGCAGTTGTAATATCATTATTAATGGTATAGTTTTTCCACAATATTAACTTTTGTGGCACAATACTAGGCTTCGTTTTCAAACGGAAAATGTCCGAAGACACAGGGATCCATACTAACTTTTCCTCTGGTAGAACTAGTGTTACCCACTTTCTCAGTTGTTTGCACCAGCACATGATTTGGTCGCACCCTTTTTTCATTTTTTTGGAACAGCACCGTCTACAATACACAATCAATGACATTGCATGCTGATGAATAGTTGTCTTAATTTGCATACCCTAGTTTTGCATTGATGTAAAGATTGACAGTGTCTCGAGATTTGATATTTGCAAAGTATTTTAATTTGAATATTAAGTTTGTCTGACACTAGCAGTGGCAGGTCATCTTCTATTACATAATTTATAGGGTTGTCAATAATGCATTCATTTCGATTGGATAATTACAGAAAAAATAACGTGTCAATCACGTCATCATGTATGCAGATTAATCGCGCTCTATGATATAGAACATAATTCTACACCAAGGCAATACGATTCCGGGCCAGAGCTGTCAGTGGGATGCTCATTCTCCTCCCTACAGGTCTCTGTCATTTTCCCCTGTCTGTCGAGGCATCTGCCTGCATTCTCCGCTTAGTGGGAGGAGAGGTTACGCTATGCACACGCACGCACGCACGTACGCACGCACATACAGTCGAAAGGGAGAGCGGAGAAGCACTGAATCGGCTGTGTTTATGTGTGTACACGTTATGTCTGTGTTCATTCTCGCCTGTTATGTGAGGGGATGGTCCTCCAGTGATCCATGTGGCTTCTTATGAGACGATGAAGCCAAAATGTTTAAGTGATCAACAGGGGAAACGTTTAAAGGCTCGAAAAGTTACCACAGACCACGGGTGCTGCATTGTGGTTGAAAGTAGTAATTTTTGTTCCATCTTTACTGGCTCAGTCGGTCTCTCCCTGCCTGCACTTTCATCAGCAGTGGCGGCTGAGTTGGAACCGCTCGTTCCCCTCTCTCCTCATGAAAATGTTTGATTGCATTCTGGAGCCCAGAGACACAAAGTGTCAAAGTAAAAGCTCAGTGGCTTATCTGCCAAGTCTGATACACACCACTCAAGCTTTTTCTTTTTACTTTGAAACGTCCTGACCTCCCCACGTGCCGGTGCGTACAGAGTAACGTCACCAGGAAACTAGGATCAGCCATGTATTGTCCCTCAAAAGTTAATATTGTGGAAAAACTAGACCATTAATGATTAGTAGTTGATTACGTAGTTAATTTCACAGCCAAGGATGAGGCCCACAAGCTATGTATGGATGCCTCAAGGGACTACCCCAAATTAGCTGTACAGGTGAGCTAAATTGATATCAGTGGCTTTGGAATCGTGTCTGCCCAAATTTCAAAACACTATCTCCAAAGCTATGATAGGGGCTAGACTACACTAATAAAATTGGCCATTTTCAATGCTCTGTAAAACACAAAATATTAGGTGCTGCCATTCAAAATGAGTAGATATTGTCAAAGACGTAATATGTCATGAAAACTGCTGTTTGACCCTCAGAATCCTAATTACTGATGGTGTTTAATGTAATCCTAGTGTAGGCCTGTAAGGCTTGCTTCCATCACTCAGGAGACCAGTAGATGAGCCATTTCAAAGCTCTGTCACAAAATAAGCCTTACAGACCTAGAGTCGTTTTCCTTTAAGCACCATAAGCAGTTAACTTTCTGAGGGTATGCCTTAACCTGCAGTTTCCCATGAAATATGAGGTCATTGACAACATACATCTACTCAGTTTCTGTGGCAGCACCTAATATAGTTTTAACAGAGCTTTGAAAATGGCCTGTTTACTGGCCTTCTGAGTGATGGGAGAATGGTTCGAAGCTTCAGTCGTTGTCATGGTAATCTATGCCAAAATCAGTAATCACATTTTTTTTTACCCCTCCAAAAATAAGAATAAGCCCAGGAAATAATAATTGGCGTATTGAAATAATAACAGAACATTATTCATTATGCATGCCATGAACATTCATCAGTTCTTCTCAAACATGCATATTTAGAACTTTCAGAAGACCTACTAGGGGTGGGGGAAAAATCGATACAGCATAGTATCGCAATATTTTGCGTGGCAATACTGTATCTATACTGTGATGTCACCACAAAGCAGAGCCCCAGCACTAATGTCAGACTGCACCAGCAGACATCCCATAACTTGTCTGGGTTAGCTACATTAGTCTATAAACCACTGCTTCTCAAATATCATGTTAGGGGCTGCATGGTTGCTAGAAGGGCTTTTAGACTTTAGTTAGGAAGGCTAGCTCGAAACTTGTGAAAAGGGTTGCCTACAACTAAATGACAGCTTTTTTCACCATTTTCAGGAGTCGTTGGGCTTCGTACTAATGCTTCGAGTGGAGGTGTGTGATTTCAGCCCAAACAGACCACAGCAACTAAGCCATTGGGAACAAGGTTAGAAATTGGTGAGATGGAAATGGGCAGCAGGGAACAGTAAAAGGCGTTCCATGCTTCTTGCAGTCTGTACGGTCCTCACTGTGCTGGTGGGCGCACACGGTCTCTGTGAACTCCGGGTCGTGAGCAGCTGCAAGACTGGACTGCACGTTCTGTCACCATGGCAACGGCAATCATTACAACGCGGTCTGTGCAGCCCCCGTCCGCATTGTTCCAAAACGTTCAAGGTGCGTGGCTCTGTGGTCAGACCCTGTGTAGACCCGATGCACACAGGTGCCCGGGCCGCAATTGCACAATATCGCCGTAGATGCCATGTAAAACCACACGGACCGCAATATGTATGAAAAACGTGTTGCACACAGGCTAATGTCATGGGCAAGTGATGTGGTTGTTAAATGTTAAATAAACGCCTTCTCTTCCGCGGCAAGGCAGCTAATGGTTTGCTCTAACTTAACGTTAACATCACCTACCCTATAGAACTCCTTGTACCTACGTTGTTAACCGAAAGAGACGGGGAGAGAAAGAAACTGAATGGTTACATTGTGATAGATACTCTGAGCTGGCCAGTGAGTGTTGTTTGAGTTTGGAGTTTGTGTGAGCTCAGTAGTGGGCTACTGACATACTTCACGTTACCCAGATGGGGGAGAGCTGTACTTGCAGGCTTTGCCCACACTTTGTGAGTGCCATTCTAGTTGATTTTGTTTTCTGTTGTTTAGGAGGAGGGCAACACAAAAAGAAGAATACCATGTCCACTTGATCCAAAACAGTAAGTTCATTCTGATGAATACTAGATTCACCATTTATACCTAATATGAGGGATGTACTGATGTTAACATTTTGGCAGATACGATAACTGATGATGCATTTTCTGTTAGGGCCCATAAAAAGGCAATAGGCTAATCCATTGGAGAGACCTAATAAGCTTCTGTGTGTCAAAAATCCAGAAAAGTCACTTTGCTTTGATTTCTGGCATGTAAGAGGCAAGTGCCTCCCCAGCCCATCAGCGATGCATCTGTGCGTTGCCCATTGGGTCTCCTTCCCTGATGATGGTCACATATTTCCAGAGCACAAAGTCTAGTGCCACCAAATTAAGGACCCTCAGTGTCTCCCATGTCTGGCGGGCTTGATTTATTCGGTGACATCTGACCCAGAGGAAGACGTGACGTCTTCCTCTGGGTCAGATGTCACCGAATAAATATGGCGCAGATCCAAACGCACTTTAGTGTGTGTTGCTGACATGGTGCCCAAAAACACACGACTGTCAGGGTTGTGACCAAGGCATCTGGGCGTACTATGTCCTGTAACGCCTCCTGTCTGGGTTCCATCAGCCACACTCTCATAGTAATTGAGTCGAGGTGTACGCCCAGGTCGTCTGCCTGCTGTCTTTGCTGCAGGGAGCTTTTCTGCCAATTTATCAAGAAACCCAGTGTGATGATGTGGTTCACTAGAATAGCCAAGTGCACTAGCACTTGCTCCTCCGATGACACCAGCATTAGCCAATGGCTCTGAAAGCTCTGATTCCCTGACGATGAAGCGTATCCAGAACTGTGCTCATCAGCTTGGAAAACGCTTTGGGGGTCAGTGAGTAGTAGGGCTGTCACTTTTTCCCAAAATCAAATTGGAATGAATTCAAAGTGATATGGAAGTCGTTTGAATTATATAAAACTCATAATTATATATCAGAATCCTCATAACCCCCACCCCCCAATTCCGAAGCAATTGTTGTCATCGGTTTGGATATTAAATTGTCTATTGCCGCTGGACAGGTAACGTTACCAGAGAGAGTGTGCACGCTAGGCAGGCACTTCACAATTATGAATGCACACATTTCTTTGTTTAACGTCACAATTTACTCACTACTTTCTTGATATTGACATGAGCTTCCTCCACAAGAAAAACAAATCCCAACTTGACAGAGTGTGGTCTTGAGGGTTAATTATGTCCGCATCTCCCATCTCCCAGTGAGGCCGGATCTTCAGCTGGCCGTGTGGCCTGGTAGTCACTCCAAAGTGGTTTACGGCCAATAGTTGTCGCAACAGGGATAATACCATCATGGGATCGACAGATACTAATAATATAATTTACTGCGTTGGTTTACTCAATTTTTCATGGCACTCTCTCTACATAACTTAGCCCTATGGCACGCAACAGTTCCAACGTGACAGTGCTATGCAGTAGCAGCCAGGCTGCGTAAGAGCGCCATCTGTTGGAATACAAGGCACACTACTTAAAACATGATTCTGGGACTCTGGAAAGCAGATTACTAAATTGTTAGTGGGGCAAGCCAGTGTTATCTGCAGTGCTCCAGTGTTGAATTCGATTACACCATTACAGTTGGAACTTTTAATATTTCACCAGGTTCGAACTAAAGTGACAGCCCTAGTCAGTTGCCAAATGGAGTTTGGCCTTGAAAGGAGAAATATAGATAATGCCTGTGGGCTAGGACCACTGCAATATGAAAATATGCATCCTGCAGATCCACTGATGCGAACCAATCCCCCAGGTTGATGTATTGCTATGGCTGGGGGACGTGTAGCATTTTTAACGGACCTCTCTATATATAGGCATTTAAAACATGTAGGTCCAGTATTGGCCTCATGTATGTATTTTGTACCTTTCTTGGGGACTTAGAAATAACAGGAGTAGAACCCTCTTAACACCACTGGTACTGGAGCGATAACTTCCTTTTCCAGCAAGCCCTTTATTTCTGTAGCTATAGCTTTCACTCATGGCTTGGATGGGGGCTGTGATTCCAACCTCCCTGGAAGGGGGATGGTGTGCTGGAGAATCCCAGTCTGTATCCATGGGATAGCCATCTTCTCACTTATGGAGGCAGATGGCATGCTTTTTCCATGTCTCAAGAAACCTCATCAAGGACTGAACCTGGGGCTGATGATGTGTTTCCTGAGATGACATTCTGCCGGCCCTCGCCGCCACTATGCAAACCTGTGACCTGTGCTGCATTGCCCAAGGGGGGCCTGATGAGAAAGGGGTGGTGCTCCTCTGCCTGTCCCATGTCAACCGACGTGGGACATCTAGGAGAGACCGATGACGTCCTTCCATGCTTTTGCACCAGTCCAGCATATTCTTTGCTGGTTACATGCATCATGTGTTTTTTTTGGATGGATGTGACAGGTGTTTAGCCTTACACGTTCTTTTCCCTTTCCCTGATTGCTCCGGGTTGTAAACCTTGTGAGCCTGGGAGGAAGGTTATGTTGGGTGATGTTTTAGTAGCCCTCTTAGCCAGCAGGAGTCATAAATTCTCATCACAGTGATAGAGCACTGCTACTGTTAGCCTGCTCAGTGGTGCTTGGCTGACCTAATTTACTGTAGCTCAAAAGCGGTTGTAAAATAGGTCCAATAACACACTCTCTCTCCTGTCCGCATGTGAATAGTGGATAGGTGTGTCGCCACTCTCTGTGCTCTGTTTAGCCAAGCCATGAGACCGGAGCTCTGAGGCCAAGTAGCCCTGGATGGATGTGTCTACCATGTTGGGCTGACCTTGGGAACCGGGGGGGGGGGGGGGGGGGATA
>OMKL01034049.1:7369-26583 GCA_900302295.1 Parasudis fraserbrunneri
GCTTTTAAAAAAAAAAAAAAAAAAAAAAAAAAAAAAAAGTATAATAATAATAATGAAAATAATTGTTAGAACAGAGAGAGGCATTGTGTTCAGTACAGCGGCTTTTCAGTGGTCAGCACAGCTGCTGGGCGAGTGAGACCATCATTACCTCATATATTTAAATACAGAAGCTTAGGCAGGTGTTGAAAGAGTTATAATTAATATGGCAGAAATCAGAGGGCCAAGGCCAAACTAGGGTATGATGGTTTTGATACACATACACCCACCCATCACAATGAGTCAGACCAGTTTCATTTCAAACATACTGTATTTACTGGCTATGGACTTCATATGACCATGTGCATAAAGCAGGACAACCACCTGTATATTATCCTCAGAGACCTTCCGACAACGCAAACCTTCCAGTATTTCTGGCTAACCTCTTTGTTCCTGGTTCGGTTGTCTTATTACGACCCGGAAATTGTTGGTGTGCGCTGCACTGTTGGGCTATGGGCAAGGAGGCCTGAATACTATTAATCCAGGGAGGCTGAAAGACTTCATGCACATGGCCCACGAACTAATGGCTTCCAATCCCTACATTCACAGAGATCAGTATTTCTTTTTTTCAAAGATGATATCAAATTAACATTAATCTAAGGTGAACGAAACAAACATTCCATGTTCTCTGACAAAGCGATAAAACCCAGGATCATACTGAACTTGGCAGGATCACCAAAATAGCTTGTTCTGCCAATCAAAGAAAACTCTGGGCAATTGAAGAAACTTGCATCTAAGGCATAGGATTAACGACAGACTTCAAAAGCCATAAACATAATATTCAGATACGAAAATAAACGAATAAATGAAATTAAAGAAAAAAGACAGTTGGCCTCTGTATTAGCAGGGTGCGGGAATTGTGAAATGATGTTCTCAGTAGGAGACTGGCACAGTTTTCATGCCCCCCATCATCTGACAGGGAATCAAACTGGCTTCAAATAGTGGACTTCAACCCAGATCTCTGTAAACATGACAGTTTTCATCAAACAAACAAAACACAACAAAACCACAAACTGTAAAGGAAAAAAGATTTTGGCAATATAAGACTATCACACAATTAGTACATTCTGTGCCTCTGAAGAACGTCAAATCAGCCTCAAAGGGCTAGGGACAGTGAAAGACGAGTGTTAGTTGGCGTGGATGGACTAAAAGTCCAGCTAGCTAGCTAATTTACTTGTCTTTAGTAGGCTATACCTTAAAATGTTGTTTCCCATTTAGTATCAAACCAAAAGAGAAGTGACATTACATAGAAAACCTTAAAAATTCAGCCTTTTCTCTTGGAAAAAGACTGTGCCAATATGTTACTTCCACTTGTGCCCCCAATGAAATTAAAATGAAGTTTAATCGGAAGGATGTGAAACAGCCACCACAAAATGGCCGCAGAGGGTTGAGGTGTGGCAGTCAAGTGAAAGCAAAGTATTAGGTTTCTGGTTTACATTAAATCTCTCCCAAAAAGCAGTGTAGGACATTCATATATTGTACATACATAGCTAATAACACTACATAGAATGTAAGTATGAAGCTGAGAAATAATAGTACCACATAGGCTAATGTCGACTGTCATATGAAAAACATGACACACTATAATACTCATTGACTACATGGCTTTATGATAATCCTACTGTATGTAGATGTTACTATATATAATCTATGCAGTGTTTTTGAATGCAGTACCACTCTTTAAGACACAGTTAATGTAAATCAATGTGAGTTTTACATGTCCTCATGTAGGAAATGAGAAATTACATGTAAAGGGTAGCATAACCTTCCAATTTTACTGTAATGCACTTCAGTCTATGTCCAACATGGTTTGCCCAAATAATCTGACCAACTTCAATATCAGGAAAGAAAATTGACATATCCTGTGTTTAATGTGCCTTGTCATTACACATTTCAGCTTCACATCAATAAGTGGCGTTGACTATTGTCATCAAGCCATTTGGCAAAAGAAAAGACCAGCTTTAATTCAGCATGATTATGATACAGTAGGCTACTTTCACTGTATTGATTTCTCCTGTATGGTAGGCTACCTTGAAGAAACGTACGTAAAGTAGACTGAATAAGAGAGACATTTCTGGTCAGTTTTAAAAAGTCAAGACCGTGAGATTTTAACAAACACGTCAGTGTCAAGGTTCGTCACCTAAAAAAATGGCTTCCAATTTCTCCTTAGCTGTGGACATGATCGAACTGGTGTGATCAAATGTCAACACACTTCCAAAATTGCACCTGACAATATGCCATCAACATACAAATAAAGTGAATTCTTCAAACAGTTTAACTACTCCATGTGCCCATCCTTAGTGAATGCAGAGTAGGGATGCTACAGTGTAGAATGACTCCAGTTAAACTAACACCAATGTGACAAATTATATTTGACATATGTTGGCAAAATGAATCGCATATTATTCCTATAATTTCCTGTAAATATGTTACAGCCAAATAAATTGTGATAGCAATCATCAAAGCCCGACACATCAGACCCATGAAAGACTACACAAGCTAGCTCCCCCTTAGAATTATAAGAGGGTGGGTCACAGTCCTAACGTTCTCACAGAAGTTACTCAGCGCTGGGAGACAACGCTACCTCTTACAATGTGATTCCTCTCCCCGTGGTAACAAAAGAAGCCATTTTTTTTAACATTTCTATGATGACACTGACCCATCCTCTTATTATTATTCTAGGCTCTTCTAAGGAAGAGCTAGCTTGCATAGTGTTCTATATGGATCTGACATGTCAGGTTACGATCATATGTGCTGCATTCTAAAACCCCATGTGTGCTCCATTCCATTAGCCCATTTAACCATGTTCCATATTTGCTGCATTTCATGCGTCACATACTGGAAAGGAATTCAAAAATGTTGTGCCATTTGAAACCTGAAAAATATCCCGTTGTCTAAAGTGAGAAGGCAAAGCAGGGTATTGGGATTACTATTCCCAAAAGTGATCAAAACTCACTTTTTTAAAATAATGAAATCCTACACACAGGACCTATAACTTGTTAAAGTAAATCCTCATCTGCTTTTGAATCAGCCTCTCTACCTATCTAAGTCATGATGACTGAAGGCCGTGGTGTAAAGCAAAAAAAGGCCAAATGTAGGCTTGAGGGTTTTCATGAATGTGAGCACAATTTCGAACGGAAAAAAGAAAAGGCCTGGTGTCTGCTCAACGTAGCAACTGAAATACAAATATATTTCACCTTGTAAGTAAAGACACAAAAGGCAAAAGCAGTGGGCACGTGAGGGGGCGCGTGCACGAATACGTGCACGGTACACACAAATTGAGCAACAGGTGGCTAATGCCTGAGAGGGAAAAGGAGATCCAGCCTCCATCCTTCGAAATACGCGACGGTGTTGAAGATGAAACCACACACATGAACACAAACACGAGTGACACAACTTCAAGAGGAGGTAAAAACATCTACATGTCAGCATACAGGTGTGTACCTAGGCTCGTCTCTGCTGGAAACACTATCAAGCCTCGACCTAACCAAAGTGAGATAGGAGGCAGTTGGAGGTGGATAGGTCCTGAAGTTCTTCCTCTGTCACCACTTAAGGAGAGAGCAACGACACTCCATGTTACGGTGACACAATCTGAGGGTAGCCGAAAGCAGTCGGTGTGCTAGTTCTCGGTTTTAGGGGCGGGTGGGGTGTCAGTGCTGAAGGCAGCCATCTTGGGTGCACTAATGAGGGTCACTACTGAAGGCAGTCGTTTTTGGTGCACTTTAGAAGAGGTCACATTTGAAAGCAACCAAACTGGTGCACTTGAGCAAGTCACTGATAAAAGGCAGCCACCTTGGGCATACTTCGGCTCTGTCATGAAGGCAGCCATCTTTGACACCACTAGGTCTCTGGGTTGGTGGCAGTGGCCATGGTCATGGTCAAGATCTTCATGTACTGTGTGAAGATGGCTTCAAAGGCTTCATCCCTGTGGATCATGGCACCAAACACCAAAGGCTGTTGGGGAACAGACAAGAGAGGGAGAGAGCAGAGGATGGAGTTAATAGGGAGAAGAGAGAGAAAAATGACAGGTGTGCAGCAGGACAATAGAGACCAAATGAAAGAGAGAGAGAGGGAGGGAGAGGGCCAGTGGGGAGAGGAGTGGAAAATCACTTTAGACATGCCAATCAATCAAACAATAGAGCTGTCAGACTTGATGCCTTGTCAAACGATAAGGCAGCCTCATCTCCACACATTTCTATTTGAGGGCATATTTGACAAGCAAATAGACAGAGACTCAGCAGACAGCAAGGGGGGGGGAGTCTGAAATAGGAGTCCACTATATTTCACCCTCCAATAACAAAACAGGCATCAGAGCCAGAGCCTTGTTCAGCACATACCTTCTGGGTGGATGGAGTCGCTATGGAGATGCCCATTCCAGATCCAGGTAACACCGACAAGACTTTATACTGTGGCATTATGGAATGAAAAAAAAACAACATGTTGTTAATGACCTTCAGCGACTAGACAAGGTTCCAACACATAACCGCAAATCATATTCATATTCACACGGGGTGCGTTTTCCATCTGCATTATTTGTAAGCGTCAAAGTTAAAATCTTACCTTATTTGTCTAAGAGCAGACTGTAATACCTTGTTTTGGTGGCTACAATTACTGTATCACTTGTGAAAATTGTTATTTGGGTTATTAGTCTGTATCCTATAGTTTTATTTGTACAGTACAAGTGGTTGAGCTTGATATTTAACATTTTACCAGTTGAAAAAATAAAAGATTGTGAACAAACCTGCAGGATATTTTCAAAAAACATTTTGAATTTCCATTTTCCATAACTGTTCCAGGCATGGAATTTATCTTTTTTATTTAAATATATATATATTATTTTCCAGGATTTCCATGAAAGTGAGGTGATAAAAAGAATGTGCTGTACCTTCTGAATATCTGTGATGTCAACCAGTTTGATGACTTTGTTCTTTTTTGAGGAACTGGATCTGGAGCTAGAGCTTTCAAAGCACAGGTAACTGTGGAGGTACGGAAAGAAATGTCGTTAGTACAGAGGATGAAGGATGCGCTGTACCATTTTAAAGGGATACTTTGACAATTTGAATTTCAACTGGTCATTTGCATTTGAAGACCTAAAAGGTCGAAACCGGTCATTTACATTTTTTTATTTTTTTATTTTTCTATTGTTGTATATTTTGTTCCTGCTCCACGCAAGAATGCCTGTAGTTTGTTTCCTTATATGTGATCATATCGAACCCTTTTTCTTCAAGAGCACCTGCTTTTTCCTTGAGTCTCATATGATAAAGATCAGTCTTCCAGCACACCACTACCTCTTTTCACAGTTTTCAGCTGGTTATTGTTCTCGACCAGACATTTGTCACATTGGAGGAAAAAGGGTTCTAATACATACATACTTCAGTTTCCTTAAAATATCATGTTATAGCATTCCTCATTGAAAAGATGAGACAAAGCTATCTGCTATTTAATTATAGTAGTAGTGCCACTTGGTTTCAATGAGGAATACTTACAATGCTTAACAAGCTGTTTTAGAAAAACAAATGTAGAAACATTTTCCCACAACGTGACATGTCTAGTGAAGAAAACCTTACTAAATAAAACTCAAAAGTGTAGAGGTATTTCCAATAAGTTTTACTCCTGCACATGTATTAAAGAGGTATACCACTGACTTTCATAATTCACATGTTATTCCTATGGTCTTGGACAGTCTATTGATATTTGTGAATGGGAACAAAAGTCAGAAACCAGAGAAGACTTTATCCTGGGTGTCGTCAATATGTAAAATCTAGAGCTGCTTTATAACCTTAAGAATCCATAACACTAGTGTAGAACAAAGCTAATTTGGTTTAGTACTGATAACATTAGAGTAGAACAAAAAACCTCAGTCATACAGTGTCTATGAAGCAGCTCCAGATTTTACATCCGACATAGCAGGATTGAGTCTCCCAGCTCAGGGAAAGAGTTGCTCATGTTCACAAGTATAAATATTTGACTGGGATCACAGGAATAGCATATTCACCTTATTCACCCTGCCCGCTTTCACCACTGTCTTTTTACTTCCAGCCACTGAGCTTCAGGGCAAAGATACTAGAGACCTCTTTGTTCATGCAGATATTCCCAAACCAAATAAATAATGCATCTACTGGTATATACAGAAAGCTCATTCTTCATGTAACAAAGATATTTGTGAAGGCAAATGAACGGAGCTAGGGGCTTTTCATTCACAAATGACTGACCCTGAAGGCTAATATAGTCCTTTTTACGTTAAGTGTTGTGCATTCGTAAAAGCAGCAAGAACCCTTGATGCCAAGAAACATAAGGTGAATAGGGTTTCTTAGATGAAGTGCTGTTCCGCTTTATGGACTGGTCCGTATTTTTGCACTTCCATTGTTAAGCTCCATATATACTATACAGCCTGGTATGTAAAGGAAGCAGGTGACATAAAGGCTACAGAGCAGACTGCTTACTTTTCTGTGACATAGAGGATTCCGTTGCGGATGTAGTCAGTAGGCATCTTCCTGTCCCTGTTGATCAAACAGCATCGCCAGCCGTTCTCACACACTGAGGGCAAGAATGTGTGACAACACCACCAAAGAGGTTAACAGCCTGCGCCAGTTGATATTTTCATGCAACGGTCTGTCATCTATTCTTTTGTTGTTGTTGTTGTTGTTGTTGTTGTTGGCATTTTTCAAACATTGCACACTCTTAAATTCCATTCAATCTGGATCAATGCTTATTTAAGCTTATTATCAAAGCTTATGTCTATGCCAGCAGTTCCTCCCCACCTGCCAGAGGGCGCTCATTCTCAGACAGGTTGAAGACTTCATGGAAAGCTCCCTTCTTGGTACTGTAGGCCCGCCCACTGTCCTCCTCTCGACTGACACCCATAGGCAAGCCTGTCGCTAGGCTGCCCCGCGCCATGGCTGGTGGTATCTGGAAAGGAAACCCATAGTGGGTGGGGGGTGACCAGAAGGAAAGAGGACACAGAAAAGAAGGAGGGCTGTTAGGATTTTTGGACTGCGTGTGTGTGAAGAGCCAGTTCCAAGCAGCTATGTGAGTGAATGCAGTGGCAAAGAAGCTGTGCATCCTCAGCATCACTCCTTCAGCACACCTGCCGGTGCACCACAGACGGATCTCAGGACAGGCAAGCAGTTGTTTGGGAAGCTGTGACCGATGGGAGTTGGCAGCCTTGGGAAGTGCTTCAGTTGCTTGTAGTAGTACTTCAAAGTGGGACACCTTGATTGCTGCCAGTGTAGCTGGGTTGGTGAGCAAAGCATGACGGAACAGGTAGAGCTGCCAATCTTTTCAACAACAGTCTCTTATGATTTGTTGCTACTTGCCAAAATATTTGATTACCTCACCTGTGACTACACAAGGATGGCATGTTTTACTCCTAAATACCAACTACAGGTAAAAATGCCATTCGTTTTCTTATTACTGCCAGGCAAAGGACGTCATTTGCAGCACACATAAAAAGACCTGAGCCTGCTAATACCGAATACTGTATAGCATTTTTTGTTTGATTACTTGTCTAAAAGAAGCACAAGCTACAGTTTAATGTTTAACATTGTAAAAGCCAAGCACACACCAAATTGGGCCAATTTAATATTGCAATATTAAACCAATATCCCTTTAAGTCAACAGTGGTCCATGTTGGGACTTTTTAATAAGAGTTAGAGAGAGAAGGCTACTGCTTGAATGTTCCAATGCTAAATCAGCTAAACTATATCACTAACTACACTACAAGCTACTGCTTTTTGAAACACCTCAAGATCAAACTTCAGTTCCCTCCAATACACACACACACACACACACACACACACACACACACACAAACCACAGCACGCATCAAAGATTCAGCCCAGTTGTCTCTAAGAAAATGGACCAAAGAACTGCCATACATAACGGTGATGAGGTCTTCGCTCATTTCTATAGAGGCAAAGATGTACACATTTGCCGATTTCATTTTGACATTTCACAAAGACAAAAATATTTTTGTTTGTTTTGGTGACATCTATTGGTGATAAGCAATCATTGCTGTTGCGTTTTTGCACCGTATTGACTTGCTTTCCATCTTGAAAATTCATGCTAACTACCGAGTTAGTCTTCTATTCATTCCAAATAAACTGCTGTTGCTGCTGGTGATGTAAAAAGTATAATTTCCTGTACACGTAAATAATTTTCCCAGGAATGTCCTACCAGACACCAGTGTTTAGAACAGCCAAGAACAGCAAATGTAAAAGCATTCATGAATTGGGTATAGGTAGAATCATTAGTGTTATATCAATTGGCGTAGAGAGTGGCAAAATAGACATTTATTTATGACATTTTTTTAGATTATTACTTTAAAGTTGTCACAACTTAAATACACACACACACACAGAAAAAATAATTGGTGGAGGTGGAGCACACACACACACACAGGCACTGTCAAACCAAAGTGCACACTAGGAAGTCCCTACCTTTTCAAACCCAGAGAGCTGAGAGAAGAAAACACAATGACTCAGATGACTGAAACTAAATCAAAAGAACCCCACTCCAGATACTGGGAACAATTGGCCTATTCATGGCAAAAAGAATAAATAATAGGGATGCACCAAAACCACTTTTTCACTGCCGATACCGATTCCGAGAACTTAACTTTAAGTATCGTCCGATACCAAGTACCGGTCCAATCCATTTATTTTACTGTAAGAGTATAGACTTAGACCATTAGTTTGGGGTCACTGGGTAAAATTAAAGGAGATATAATCAAATTTTGCCAAAAATGCAGAAACTCAAATCAGATTGCTTTGATTTGTTACATATTAGACAATTAGCAATTTTAGTATTGGGGAAATTCTGCAATACCGATACCCTGTTTTGGCCTGGTATCGGACCGATATCAGTATCGGTGCATCCCTCATAAATAATAATAATAATGTATTTTTAAAAATCTGTTGTTATATTCTCATCATCTTACTATACAAGGGCTACAACTAGTTAATAGCATGCATAAATTAATAGATTATATTTATAAATCTATATCTTATTAGGGCTGTCCCTAAAAATTAAGACTTGTCAGTACGACCAAGTCTTTCTTTCTTTTTTGCTAAATAAGTAATTAGTCATCATAACTTGAAAATGATAAGCACATCTCGGGAATCCCAAAATTATTCACAATATGCTTTGGCACTAAATAAGCACTGGATATAAACAGGTATTTCTGCATGATTGCATTCCTTTGCAGAGAAACAATAATCTGGGAAATTTATAATTTTGTAGATTAAATCAACTATCCAGTCAGTTGACAAAATCCTATGACTATTAGTCGACTAAGAATTTCTTTAGTCGAAGACAGCCCTAATATTTCAATTACGTACAAATTTATGACAGTGAAAATATAGTCATGGTGAACAGTGTACACACAAAAAAAACAAAAAAACATACAATGGACATGGCATGAATAAGAAAAAAAAAGACGCATTTTTTTTTTTCATGAACAGACATTACACTGGACAGAAATACTTCTCTCTCCCGTACACATGGACTCACCCGTCTGGACAGTGTGGCGTTGCTGCGTTCCTTCAGCTGCGGGTCAGTGGGCAGGTTGGTCCAGACGATGTACGGTGTGTCGTATTTGTCCCTCAGCTTGGGACAGCTCTTGAAGAGGAAGTCGATGATGAAGAACTTTATCCCCGCATACAGTCCTGGGAAGAAAATAGAGGAAGGACAGGGCGGGATTCAGAGACGAAAGCGAAGGAGAGAATGGATCTGTGAAATCTCTCCCGTCTCTCTGTGTGTTCACATATTATTCTGAACTATGAGTCGATATGTGTAAACCCCATATCCTGTTTATGATATCTAGGATGAGCTCTTATCCTGACAATGAGAAACCTGAATACATTCACTGGGAGATTACTGTTGGGTTTTTATCCGTTTTCATGGTAATTCTCACAATGTTCAGTTTACTCATGTATTATTAGGGCATATTGGCAATCATCATATGAAAATGCATATCAACACCTTATCCCATCTAAGATAATATACCTAATATACCTTAACCGGTATATTAGCTAGTATTAGAAATAATAAGGTGCATTTAAACGTGCTCAAGGTCAGAAAACCAAGGCACAAACCAATAATGAACAGATTAGTGGTACACCACTGTCCAACTCAGTAATATCGTATTTTACACTTCTCTAAACCACAAGCCAAACTGTAAAGGTATACTCTTAATAGAATATAAAATAATTCTTAGTGTTTAATCTAGTATCAGATAGGTTGGGGTTAGCCACAGGACAACACAATGAGTGCTGAAAAGTTTATACTATTTGAAAGTCAATGTAGTATGCTTTTTATGGAACTCACCTGACACTATCTGAATTGTCCTGATGTCAGAAAAGACTAAAACATTTTGGTACTCCAAAGAGATTCAAACAATTGCAAAGAATTAAATGCAAATTCTATTTCACCCAGGTCTGGCTGAGAGACATTTCATCAAATCACTGCTTCACAGATCATAATATCAGGAAGGTTTCGAGCTCCAGCATTAAATTATTTGAGATACTTTTACCATTACATTCTACAGTAGATCATCCCTGAGAGCATTGCCATATTGTCTTTTGGGACATGTCATTATGTGCCAGGGTCTATTCTGAGATGTACAGTAATCATGGTAGTAGAGTATGTATACCCATCATGAACCCCAAGAGATGTATAGTAAACATAGTAGTAGTGTGTGTATACCCATCATGAACCCCAGGAGATGTATAGTAAACATAGTGTGTGTATACCCATCATGAACCCCAGGAGCTTGTATGGGAACAGGCAGGAGGAGATGAAGGCCACCCACAGGCCGATGTAAAGCTTCTGGGTGATTTCTGGCTGCACCCACATAAACAGGCTGGAACACACACACACACACACACACACACACACACACACACACACACACACACTTTAAATACTTTATCTGAATCCACAGATCATTACCATACATAAATGATTCAAATATGCTCAATATGCTTTTGAGGACAACTTATGGCTACAGAAAATATTGTCTCCACACATGCAGTGCATCCATAAAGGTGAAGGCTAAATCACAAATAGATTTTAAAATGTACATTCATGATCTTCCAGGTTAAGATAATTAAGTGTACACAGGCACATATATGTGTATACATATGTATACACACATACAGCACACACACTCAGATAATTTATATTTCATTCACTAATAAACATAGAAGTACTGCAAAAAATACTGCATGTGTCTTACTTCTTTATTTTCTCAAGGACATCTGCCATCTTTCCAAACAGATTCTGTGAGGAGGAGAACACAGAAGTTCTTTTGAAACCAAAGTGCACGTCGGTCAAGTTCAAGGTCAAGTTTCCTTTAATGACAACATGGCTAGGCCATTGGGAATATGTTTCCAGTACAGATCAATAAGAGCTCAACTTGACTGACTTCAAACAACAGAAGCATAAAGGGCACAGACAACATAGGAGCAACATAAAAGAAAGAACAATGGCAAAGAGTTGTGCAAAAAGACGGTACAAGTGGCACAAATACACAATAAAAGAAAAACACAATGTCAGAGAGTTTCTACTAATCTCACAGATCCTTCCGTTTTTTTGTTTGTTTTTGTTGTTTTTTGTTTTTTTATCCCTCAACCATCTGGGGACGCTGTGCTTTGAAAATGATACTGGGTGGGTGGAGGGGGGGTTCTTTTCCTGTAAACTCCCCACCCCTTTAGTTGGTTAGCTTCCATCTCCAGCTAGCTCTGTGATGTCACTGCAGTTTTGAGTGCATTTTGTCTTCCTCATTAACCGTAGGAATTCTTTTTATGACACGACGCATAATTACAGGAAGCGGAAATCAATCCCCCCCCACACACACACACCCCACGCCCCCAATACGATTTTCAAAGCACAGCGTCCCCAGACATTTGAAGAACATGGAATGTTTGAAAAACAAATGGGTCTCTGAAATTAGCACTGACTTGAGACAGACTTCACGTTAACTTCTCAGTCTGGCCTCTCACCTGAGCCTTCTGAGCTACATCAAGAACAAGCTGGAACTTCTCTGAAACCGTCAGATCTTCCTTCGGAGGATCCTGGGAAACGAAGGCAGGTGGGTTGAATTTAAAGCACCGCATGAGTAACTTGAGGGAAAGGATTCAACGACATGCAATTTCTACATAAACAAAAAAACATTGTGCTATGACTGTACGCTTGTTTCCGTAATAGGGTTGGAGAGATGCGGAAAAACTTGCGAGAGACTTGGTGAGAGAGGTTTAGCTTCTTTTTTTTATTTATTATTATTTTATTTTTTTTAAATATAATTATTATTAATAATTTAGACAAAAGTGTGCATCATGATTCACAATATCAAAGAAAACCAACAATGCACAATGCAATCGCAGAGACAGGCAATAAAACAATATGTCAATCTATTGGTGTCTGAAGAGCAGAGAGAGGAGGAGAGTCTTACCATTGGTTCTGAGACCTCAGGCACGATACTCCACTGTATCCTCCAGCCCCTGAGGAACAGCAGAGACACAGTCATGCAAATGGCAACGAACAGCATTTAAAAATCTATATATATTATTTACAAAGCCTGCTTTTAAGCTGGTGCATTTACACACACATTGTGTAATATTCTGGAATACCTGGATACTTCAGCGTTGGCTGTCTTTAAAGGTAGAATCTGTTATGCCATCAAACAGTGACCTCTAGGCAAAAGAGCCCCTCTTGGTACTGCACTTTGTTTACATTTTTTCTTTTTTTTTTGTCTGATGTGTGTGTTGGAGTTGAGTGGGGATAGGGGAGGAGGGGATGCTAATTCTGGCCTCTCCTCAGTCTCTGCCAAGAGAGGTCTGGAGAAATTCATGGTATAATAAGTTACTATATAGTTATATATTATATTATCTTTTATAATGTGAATTTCTCCTGACCTCTCTTGGCAGAGCCTGAAATGTGGCCAGCAATAGCAACCCCTCCCCTATCCCCACTCAATTTAAAACCACACATCAGACCAAAACAAAACATGTACACAAAGTGCAATACCAAGAATGGCTATTTTGCCTAGAGGTCACTGTTGGATGCCATTACAGATTCTAACTTTAAAGACACCACAATATGTATATGTGCATGTAATCACCCTCAGAGTACTTGACAGGAAAAATAAAATAAAATAAATACATACATACATAAATAAATAAAGTCTGGTGGCCTGATGTGGAAGAATAGGCTGCCTAACCTACCTTGCAATGAGGTAATTTAAAGAGAGCCTGAGGATGGCCAGGAACAGGAACATGGGGATGGCCCAACCGTGCCACGCCGCATTCATATAGATCTATGGAAAACAGACAGACGAGAGAGAGAGAGAGAGAGAGAGAGAGAGAGAGAGAGAGAGAGAGAGAGAGTCAGGGGGGTCGAAAGGGTTGTGGAATGAGGCCAATCACAAACTCACTAATTACATGACCTAGTTTCTGAGTTGAACTACATCTATCTCTACATGTGATGAAACGATGTCACCATTAATGCAACAATGAACCTAATCTATTTTTTTTTTTTCGTTCAAGGTGTAACTATTTCCAGCTCCCAACACAGGCATGTGTGACATCGCACCAATCTTCCTACGCATCTCACCCGGAACATACGAGGAGCCAAGATACTGTAGAGACAGATGCAAAGCTGAATACATAATTCAGGAGTGAATTCACAACTTTGTTTGTTGCTATTAATAGAATGCAGAGGGAGATGGAGAGCTATTGATCTACCACACTGTGATCTAGTGAAATGCAATCTTTTGATCTGACACAAGAGGGCAGACTTCGTGCTAGCATCAAAAGCATGGTGTAGGTAGGCTCCATGACAGACCACTCTTTGTGTAGGCTACATACTGTACATGTGTGGTTCTGAAAATGTACTATGTGGATGGATAGTGGCTGGGGATGCACCCATAGCACTTTTTCACTGCCAATACCAATTCTGAGTCCTAAGTAGATACAGAGTACCAATCCGATCACATCCATTACTTTTACGAAACAGTAAAGATTTAGACCATTAGTTTGGGGTCACTGGACAAAAAGGACAGAGATAGAATCCATTGGCACATGGCATTTGTTATTGGATTTTAGCACTGCGGAAATTCTTCCAATATGACACCAGAGAATTTTTTTTTCTTTTTTAGAAAGGGAGACGATTCACCTTGCTTTCATTTCCTGGAATGCAACACACGGGTTTCATAAGGCTTTTACTGCCTCTCCACCCCAACTTAGGAGACCAGAGCAGGCGCAGGCTCTTTTCACACCCATAGCAGATGAAGAGGTTTGGACAGTATATGTCTTATTCTTTCTGCCCCATAGAAATCAAGCAAGAAATATTGGATCTTTTTCTGACAAGGTGAAGGTGTTCTGACCACTCCTGACACTGAACTGATGTTTGTCCGACTTGCAGGTTGAGCACAGAACGATTTTGAGGCCTACGACCTAAGAGCGCCCATGACAGCGTCAGTGTTAAGAGCCTTGCCCACTGCAGAGGAAAGGAACTATTCCATCATCCACACTCCTACGCAGTGCTCTGCATCAGGATGTCACACGGCCTGAAAGATCTCTGCCTTACAATGGGAACCATTTACTGACCTCCATGACCAAATCAGTTTGATATAAATAAAAAGAAACGCGACAATCATTTTGAATTGCATGTAGAAATAACCAATTATTATTAAGCTTGTCTGAACATTTATGAGCTACGCAGTGATACAGTAATTAGAAAAGTAAATAGACTAGCTTTTCTGCATAAGGAAACCATACCTCTATGGCTGCATTCATTGTTGTTTCCATGGGCACAAGTGGCCATGATGCAGTGAGGTGAAAATGTAGCTTTTTCAACTCAATTTTGGTTTGCATTTCTAAAGAAGACTATATATATATATGGAATAATATTTATTCCATATGTAAAGGGAAAATGAAAGTGTAAGTAAGTAATAATAATAATAATAATTATTATAACTTTATTAGATTAGACTAGATTTATATAGCGCCTTTCAAGAGACCCAAGGATGCTTTACACAATAGTCTACACAATAAATAATTTTATAAAACAAGAACTGAAAATAATAACAGTAATGATTGCCAGGGATGATAAAGTTAACTAGAGGTGGATTTTTAAGAGTTTTTAAAAGTATCCAAAGATGTGGCATTGCAAATCTCTGCCAGGAGAGAGTTCCAGAGGGTGGGGGCTGCCACACTGAAGGCTCTGTCCCCAAATGTTTGCAGTGTGGTGTGGGGGATGGAGAGCAGACCCGTGTCTGAGGACCGCAGCTGCCGGGACGGGGTATAGGGGTGGAGGAGGTCAGATAGGTATTGGGGGGCAACGACATGGAGGGATTTGTAGGTGAGAAGGAGGATTTTGTAAGACATGCGGGACTTGACCGGGAGCCAGTGAAGATGGATGAGGGTGGGGGTGATATGCTGCCAGGGCTTAGTCCAGGTGGGAACCCTGACAGCTGAGTTCTGCACATACTGGAGCCTGTCCAGGGCTTTGCTGGGTTCCCCAGACAGGACTCCATTGCAGTAGTCCAGACGGGAGGTGATGAAGGCATGGATGAGGGTCTCTGCCACAGAGTCTGAGAGTGATGGCCGGAGTCTGGAAATGTTTTTGAGGTGATAGAAAGTGGATTTGGTGATGGATTTGATATGTGACTGGAATGAGAGGGTGGAGCCCAGAATGACACCCAGGTTGCAGACTTCAGGGGATGGGCAGATGGAGCAGCCATCCACGTCCAGAAGGAGCTGTCCAACCTTCCGGAGTAGCGCCTTGGGAGCCACAACCATGAGTTCTGTTTTATTCGTGTTGAGTTTGAGTAGGTTGGATGACAACCATATTTTTATTTCATGAACTCAGAGGTGGCTCAATGCTTGGAGGGATTGTTGAGATACATGATTGATTGATTGATTGATTGATTGATTGATTGATTGATTGATTGATTGATTCATTCATTCATTCATTCATTCATTCATGTATAAATCTGTCTAGAAAGGTCCATTGAGTTCCATTGAGTTCTTCTGATACATATTGGCATTGTAGAGGAATATATACATGATATGAAACAGAAGTAGTGAACTAGTTCATTTTTATGTTATATATCTGAAACTGTTACATGGAATGACATCCGTGTGAAGAAGATAAATTATTATTACAATAGTATTTGGTCGATTCAGTTCAGCTCAGTTCAGTTCAAGGTGTATTTGTTACATTCAACTGTATAAGTACAGTGTAGTGAAATGCTTCCCCTGTGTGACCCCCCTAGATTGTGCACCACAACAAATAAAAAAGAAAGACATAGCCTTGTGAAGAATAATAATAATAAAAACAGTAAAATGCAATAAAAATAATTCTTAGTAAAACTTGATAAAAAAAACAAAACTCAGAGTGGATACAAATGTACAATCTAAAACCAATATCAAGGATTTAGTCAATTATAATAGTGCACAAATGAATGTAGATGTAAACATACAGACAATGAATAATGTCTGGTATAGATGTCCTGAGGGTTGGGGAGTTCACCTCTTGGGGTTCACTCGGCTGGTCATACCACTCTCTGCAGGGCCTTTTGGTCCTGTGAGGTGCTGTTTCCATACCAGGCAGTGATTTATCCCTGACAGGATGCTCTCTATGGTGTATGTATAGAAGTTCTTTAGTATCTGGGAGGCCATCCTGAACTTCCCCAGACATCTGAGGTGATAAAGATGCTGCTGTGCCTTCAAAGCTGTCAATGTGTGTAGACCAAGTCAGATCCTCTGATATGTGCACACCAAGGGAATAGTCGCTCACTCTCTCCACTAGTGCATCTCAACTGTGACCAAGTCAGATCCTCTGATATGTGCACACCAAGGGAATAGTTGCTCACTCTCTCCACTAGTGCATCTCAAACTGTGACAAAGTCAGATCCTCTGATATGTGCACACAAAGGGAATAGTTACTCACTCTCTCCACGAGTGCATCTCAACTGTGACCAAGTCAGATCCTCTGATATGTGCACACCAAGGTCCTGGCACCACAGAGCTTGGTTCTTCACCTCCTCTAGTTAGGCGTTAGGGATGATGATGATGATGATGATGATGATGATGATGATGATGATGATGATGATGATGATGATGCTGTCTGCTGCTGCTGCTGCTGCTGCTGCTGATGATGATGATGATGATGATGATGATGATGATGATGATTACAGTATGTACACAGTCAGTAACTTGCTAGAGATCATATATCATGCACACAGCTCCACACCATTACTTGCAAAATTGGTTCTGATTCAAAACAAGCATAAACAAAGCCAAATCCTATTCATAGTATTCTCATGTGTTTTGCCATACAATATGGTGCAATGCCAAAGTAAATTGTCCACGTTTGTCATTTAATGACAATCGCCTGCCATTTGATTACAAACATCTATTGTTTATGACCAAGGTGTCTGCGATTGAATACTGTGAATAAGCAGGGCAGCAAGTCTCTGGTTCTGAATTGGGCCTTTAAATTACATAATTGGTTAATTCACAGACAAGGTCTGTTCCTTTTGCCCATGCTGGGCTAACTCAGCCAAGCTTTCTGAGCTAAACAACTAGTGGTATCTTCAAAAGCCTTGTACCACCTGAGCCTGTGGCTAACTGGAATATGTGACGATGGTTTCCAAGAAAACCAAGTGTTTACTTCCTCCTATGAATGATACTCTCCTATCTAATCTCAGCTGTTACGTCTAGGAATCAGAACCTGTGTGAAATAAAACATACTGATCTGTTATCTTCATGTTTTCCCACCAGGGATGTTGACGAGATAAAGGTTATGTGGGAGTTGAATGAAAAGTGATCAAACTAAGGAAATCTTAAACGTAGGATGAAATAGAGCATAATGACTTTATTCCAATGAGGAAACAAACTCTAAACAGGTTATAATAAACAGGTTATAGAGATGATCACTTCACTGTCATGTCAGCACTCCCTCAGCATGAGCTCCAGGTCATGTCTAAATGTATCCAATAAGGTTTAGAAGGCCACTGAGATGGGTGTTATTCCCTGCTGGCCAGACAGGACGTTTTCAGAGACATAGCTGATCAGTGCCCTCACACCGTGCCATTTCCTTTTGCCTTATTGAATACAAGAGGGCCTTATCTTATTACAGGGAAGGCAACTTAATTAAGGTGTGCAGGGTTGGTAAAACATGCACTTTAAAGGTTGAATCTGTGATGCCGTCAAACAGCGACCTCTAGGCAAAAGGGCCCCGCTTGGTATTGCACTTTGTTTACATGTTTTGTTTTGGTCTGATGTGTGGGTTGGAGTTGAGTGGGGATAGGGGAGGGGTTGCTATTGCTGGCCACACCTCAGGCTCTGCCAAGAGAGGTCTGGAGAAATTCACAGTATAATAAGTGTAATCAGACCAAAACAAAAAATGTAAACAAAGTGCAATACTACTTTTTGTTTATTTTAGCATTCAGCTTAAAGGGGTATTTCACTTTAGTAGAACTTGCCAATTTCAGCAGTCTTACTCTACTACATAGAATACCTCTATGATATTTAGACTTGGTCCTCAAAATGAATGGAAGTGAATGAGGAGCCTGACCCGATTTGCCCCCTGGGCACAATGATGACATTGCAGAATGTTGATACTGCGTTTGTAGAGAGGCCTCTCTAGAAAAACATTCCCTTTAAATTATATGTGAAAAGTATGCATATACAAACAGCTTATGCCAGTGGTGCTCATAGTGAGAGTTACAAAATGTATGCTGTTACTATTTTATTTCAAACCACTCTCGGTTTGAGATTCATAAGTGAATAATGATCAAGTAATAATAATAAAGTATGGGGAAATATCATGACAACATAATATATTTAGATAACATTTAGCATCTAAATGCTCCACTGTTGTGTTATTGAGTCCTGACACCTGGCTGCCCTGCTATTCCACTAAACATATAGGTAGCCATGTCTGCAGGTTAGAGCCGATGATGCTTTGACCTGAGATAGAGTGGGTGATTGAGCTGGGGAGGAAACTAGGAAGACTTTTCTCTCACATGAGGGGTTCACGTGAAGGGGAAATGGGACAGATGTTTGCACGTGCATGTGCAAATCAAATCGGATGCAGCTGAGATGAGTGACTCATCAAACCATAATGGCACTCTAAGATAGTCCTGCCCACAGCCAGGAGGTCGAGTCTTG
>OMKL01034056.1:6567-17452 GCA_900302295.1 Parasudis fraserbrunneri
TAAAAAATATATATATTGTGTGTGTGTGTGTGTGTGTGTGTGTGTGTGTGTGTGTGTGTGTGTGTGTGTGTGTGTGTGTGTGTGTGTGTGTGTGTGTGTGTCGTGTTTTCAGGAATGGCATGACGCTGCGGAGACTCCTTGGTTATGGAGGTGAGGTTTTATACCTCTGGGCCCCTCCTACGTAAGAGATTAAGACCGTGTCAAGTGGAGTAATTATTAATAGGATAACATTTTAATGATCAAGCCACCCTTTAAATTATTTTAGCCCCCCTTAAAAATTTTTTTTTTCAAAAAACAAACAAATAAACCCCATTAGCCGACTTTCATGTTCCGACTTGCATGTTCGAAGCTAGCGCGAAGGTAGTGGTATCATATAAAACTAGACAACCTAAGGAATCCATATACCAAGAACCTAAGCTAGCTTGTTGGGAAGGGGACTAAATCATTCTCCAAAATTAAGCAAAAATATGGCAAGGGGAAACAATTGCAGGGCCATTTTCAAAGGGGTCCCTTGACCTCTCACCTCAAGATATCTGAATGAAAATGTATTATGAATATTTATGGATACCCAAGAGTCCTTACTTTGCAAACATGCCCAATTTATGCTACTTGACCCCATGCCATTTGCTCTAGCGCCACCATCAGGTCAAACATTTTAAATGAGCGCATCTCCTGACCCATTTGTCAAAGGCTTCTGTCATAAAATTTGCTGTGAACATTCATGACCCCTAGAGGAAGACACCTGTTGATTTTGGTGACACCATGACACCCCTCTAGCTCCACTATCAGGCCAAACTGAAAACAAGATATCTCAGAATGAGCTGAGATATCATGAAAAATGATATCTCAGCTCATGTGTATCTCAGTTTGCCATAAAATTGGAAGAAATGTATTGATTTTGGTGGACCCATGATCTTTTCTCTAGTGAGCACCCCCATCAGGCCAAACTTTCCATTTTCATATGAGCATATCTCCTGACCTGTTCGTCATACTGTCACAAAATTTGCTGTGAATATTCATGACCCCTAGAGGGAGAAACCTTTGGTGACCCAGTGACCTTTCCTCTAGTGCCACCATATGGAATATAGCCTAGGTCTGTTGAGACTGGCAATATCGGCAACTATTCTTTCTGTCATCCAGTAAAATGTTGCATGTGAAAGTAACGGCAAAGTGGGGAGATTGTTAGGCCTTGGCGGAGGTCTGCACTCTACTGAGTACATGCTTCTATTATGTTTTGTTGGATTTTTAATAGGTTTCTATTAATTTAATAGGTTTTGTCCTTAATCTCGCAACACAAAGAACCATAATCTTTCAATTAAAGTAAATAGTTGGAGATACAAGGTTTTTGCCTCACAGCAGCGATATTATACACTCTGTTCTTTCAGGAAGATATGTCTCCAACGCTGGGGTTTCTGTAACCTTGCTGTGTTGGGGGATGAGCATGGGAAGCAGCCGTGGAAGAGCTACTATCAGCGACGCTCTCACCTGGAGATGAAGATGACCAAGGGACGGGCCAGCGGAGACTTCACCTGCAAAAGCTTGAGAGGCCACACAGGTACCTCTCTCTCCCTCTCACCTTCTCCCTCCTTCTCTCTGTCATTCTCTCTCTCTTGCCGCTATACCCCCCCCCCCATCATGACTATAGGATCATACTTGGGCTGGGCGATACAGAAAAAAAAATCATGATATTCAGAGGCTCTTTTGCTGCTTAGGGTCTAAAAATCACATGGTAGTAATCCAACTGATGCTCATCATATTGGACTAAGGCTGTCCTCGACTAAAGTCATTTTCACTCAACTAATAGTTATAGGATTTGTCGACCAATTGTTGATTTCATCGACAAATCTGTAAAATTTTAGTTTCCCAAGGCAATAATGCAGAAGGACCCCTCACCAGAGATTTGGTCATCATTTTTTTTTCAGGAAATAACTTATTGAGTATGGAAACTCATTGAGTTTGGTCAACTAAGACCAAACTGAGAGACTAATCGACTATAAAGAGGCATGGTAATAATAAATGTGATACAGTATCAAAATGAAACTGTAATTTTCAAATGACCTTCTCAAATATTTCTGAAATATTTTCGTGAGATATGTGACCTCATATATGCTTTTTAGCATTAATTTAGACAACTAAATTGTTTAGCATGATTCACAATATAAAAAAACCCATCATACAATAACACAAATAGGCGATACGTGATGAATATTGATATAGTGCCCAGCCCTAAAAAGTGCCATATAGTTATCATCTTATAGTTTTGGTCTGACATGGTATTATCCTCCAGGCAGGGTGGTGGGGGTGGTGTACCTCGAGGGGAACGCTCCTCAGAACTTCTGGAGCTCCACCGCTACTGTCTGCAGTGCCTCCACCGATGGGACAGTCCGGGCTTGGGATGTCCAGAAGGTTAGTACAAAAACGTTTATGCAAGATATCATTGCTGAATTCACGGAGTAAATATGCTACCGCCAAAATATTGGAGGATGTTCACTGAGATGGTGTAGTGGTTAAGAACTGTGTGTGTGGAACCGCATGCATCCTCGTTGGCCTAGGATCAAAGACCACCACAACCCTCTCTTCTGTGTGTATTCTGTCTCCCTCTCAGCCCCCCTATTGTCTCAGTGAAGAAACATACATATATAAACTGTATATCGCAACATTTTGATAATATTGTTGTGCTCTTTGGCGGGCTCGCCATGATCTCAGACTCCCCCAGAGTGCTGAGACTAGAACCTGGGACCTCAGACTCTCAGAGTGCTGAGACTAGAACCTGGGACCTCAAGAGTCCCCCAGAGTGCTGAGACTAGAACCTGGGACCTCAGAGTCCCCCAGAGTGCTGAGACTAGAACCTGGGACCTCAAGAGTCCCCCAGAGTGCTGAGACTAGAACCTGGGACCTCAGAGTCCTCAAGTGCTGCTGCGCCAAGAAGAATGTTTTTTGGCGGGAAAGACGAGGGCTGCCATAACATTTTACGGTGGCACACGTTTGGATGAAAGAAATGGTCATAAGTCATACTATATAGGCTGTAAATAAACTCAATAGTCAATTTGGACAATCTATTAAATTAAATTATGTTCATTCAATTCAATACAACTGTCCAACTGCATATAAGACTCGAGATTCACCTTTGGTCTCACCACAGGGAATAAAAAAAAAAAATAAAAAATAAAAAAAAATAACAGAAAAAGAAAAGCACTTACATTTCATACCAGTACAAAGGGACAGAAGATGTTGCTGCCCTTTTTTTCAGGGAGTTCAGCTGTGGTGCAGTCCAGAGCAGAGTCCTTTGACAGGGATCATCGGAGACAGACAGCATGGGACAGTGATTACAACAGACTCCACTGGCCTCATAAAGATTTGGCAGGGGCAGACTGGAGAGGAGGTGGCTTCCTTCCCTGTAGCATCCCCAAAATGCACATTGTTACAGTATGATATTGACAACAATTCATTTCTTTCTGTGAGTAAGCAGCCAGTTCCTCCATTCATTTATTTTTGCTTGGTTTATCAAACTGAATTTGTCAGCATGAATAACACTTTGTATCCCTCATTCCATTTTCCAACAGGTGGGAACCAGTGGAGGAGCTGTGCATACTCTAGCTGGTCCATCTCTGACCAAAACGTCCAGTCTGGTAGTGTGTGACACTTTCAAAGTCAACCTACTCCAAGTTTCCCCAGACAGGAATTGGATCCTGGCTGGAACCAAGGACAATGATGATTTTAGTCCAAAGGTACCCTTCCAGTGTCTTCATACATTATGTTTAGGAGTTTAAAAGATTACTTAATTGTCAATTTACACAAGGTCATTGAAATGTGTCTTCCTGCATATCCATCCTAGATACACAGTCCCAGATACTGTAGGCATTTCTTCAGAGGGGTCAGAGCGCAGGGTTGCCTGCAGTGTCCCTGGAGCAGTTTGGGGGTTCAGTGCCTTGCTAAAGCAAACTTTGGTAAAGATGGTGGGTACTGTAAATGTAATACCGGCCACCTTCCAGCTGGAATACACCCTCCTGTCGATGCCGGGGATCGAACCAGTGAACTTTCGGTTACCAGTAAGCCTCTCTACCGCGAGGCCGATCTGCCATGTACTCTCATGTTTGCCTAGCCCAGTGATAAGTATGCTATGAAATGTTTTAATACACATTGGTATGTGTCTCTTTCAATGACTTGATTGACAGGTAATATGGGCTCAGAGTTTGACCTCTCCCTCTGAGGAGGAAGAGCCTCTGTGCCAGTCTCTGCCAGTCTCAGGCTGCCAGGCTTCTGTCTTCGTACCCACCCAGCCTGCCAGACTGGCCAGCATTCATCACAGGGACCGCTCACACAAAGCCCTCACTGTCTGGGACGTCAGCATGAAAAAGACCAAATACAAGTCAGAGATCCAAGGTAATGATTTGAAATGTGATATGTGCTGGGGGCTTTGGTTAGTGGTACCGTGTAGTTTCTAATTGTGCTCAAATGGTATTATACCATGATATTGATACACTCAAAGTTAATGTTTCTTGTGTGCTTGGTACACTGGATAAAAGTTAAGTTCTCCTGACAAGTGCCATGAATGTACACCGATGCATGTACAAAATGTAAGATAAACGTATCTTTCATTTGAACATATTTAACATCTTGGATGAACGCCGGTCACATTTTACCTCACGTTATTTACCTACAGCCAGTTGGCGAGCGATTAATATTCACTGTGTCTAAATGTAAAATGTGAACCTTTTCATGTTGCAGTCCAGCAGGTGGAGTCCTTCGACCTGACGTTGAGCTTCAGATCATCAGACATTCTCCTGGAAGCTAAGGACAGCAGCACTGTCGTGGTAGCAGCTGAGAGAGAGCTCTGGGTCTATTCTCTGAAAGGAGCACTGCTCGCTAGCTTCAAAGACCATACTGAACCTATCACCGCCATGTGTGTGGTAAGCCCTTGTTGCAGTTAAATGGGCAGTTCACCCAAAATAAAAATAAAACATATTTTCCCCCTTACCCGGAGTAATATCTATCCATCCAGATCGTTTCAGTGTGAATCGCTTAGTTTTGGAGATATCTGCCGTAGAGATATCTGCCATCACTCCAATACAATGGAGCTGAATGGCACTTAAAGCACCATAAAATACTTTTGAAAAACTCAAAAGCAGTGTCTCTTTCCAGTAATCATAACCCGGTTACTCAAGATAATCCACAGACCTTGTTGTGAGCAGTTTCATGTAGGAACTATTTTCTACCGAACTATCATAATAATGAATGGGGGTGTAGTTCTGTAAAAAAATGTCCTACATGAAACTGCTCACAACAAGGTCTGTGTATTATCCATAGTAACTGGGTCATGATTTATTGAAAGAGCCATTGCTTCTGAGTTTTTCAAAAGTGTTTTCTTGGTGCTTTAAGCACCACAAGCCGAGTGCTATTCAGCTCCATTGTATTGGAGTGACGGCAGATATCTCCAAAACTAAGCAAATCACACCGAAATGATCTGGATGGATAGATATTACTCCGGGTAAAGGGGAAAATATGTGCTTTTGAATTTAAGATAACAAGAAATATCCACTGTAGAGGGACTCTCAGCCTGTGAAGTACCCTAATAAACCTTTCGTTTTTTGCATTCACTGGCGGCTCACTTTCCCCTTTTGTTTCACTTTTTGCCCTTGAGTGTCTTTGCCTGTCTATTTCCATGCTGCTGTTTGTACTCTGCTTTCAGAAATATTGTATGTAATGCACTATGTACTGTGCCCTCTACGATTTATACGTTCTGCATAAAATTATATTGGTGCTAAACACCTTTCCTGCTGTTTTGTGTATAATATAGGATAACTTTCGTGTGGTGACAGCGTCTCAAGACCTCTCCCTAAGAGTGCTGACATGGAGAACTGATAGAGACAAAGGACTGACCCTGGAGAGTCGATACCACTTACTAGGAGGCTCTCGCAGCATGTCCAGGTATGATGACTGTAAAACTGGCAAATAGATAGAACACACACAACATCCACATCCTACGATACATGGCTGTGGCTAGGTACACTGAATTAAGAATACTCAATATGTCACGTCGACCTTTCAATCGCATAGGACTTCTTCAGGACATCCTGAAAAGTCCCAGGAGGTTGAAATGTTGACATGACAAATGACATAATAAATACTTGTATTGAGATTATTCTTAATATGGTGTGCACTGTGCAGCCACTATATAAGGCTGGCCAAAGTTGGGTACGTTGGCCAAATTGACCAATGTCAAACTCCACCCTCTTTTCTTGATCCTCCAATCACAACTGTTGTTTGTCCGAGGAAAGTAACAGTTGTGAATGGAGGATCAAGAAAAGAGGGTGGAGTTTGAGATAGGTCAGTTCAGCCCTCCACAACAATCTCTTTTGTCCTCTTAAAGGTTCCATGGAGTGATTCTATTTGGTCAATTCTTATGCAATTTAATTGTGTTTAAGGAGTGATTAAATAACTAGCATATTACAAGGCATACTGTTAACACATTGTTAAGACATTGTTGTGTACTGTTATTTAGTGTAATTTGCTAGTTAAATATCCAGTCACATTTTTTGAGCCGGCAGGCCACCACATGTCATGTTCTAGCTGTTGGCCCTTCATGTGAAAAAGTTTTGAACACCCCTGCTCTATTCTTTCCTCTGTGTCAGAAAGAGCCAAGTTGATATCAAGAGCAATCAGTGATGTATTTTATTCAATAACAGCCTAAACACCCCTGCACAGGGAAGTTGCATGTCACGTCAAACAGTATATCTTCTTAAATTCATAACATCTTCTTATTCCCTTATCAGTCGTGTTGTAACCCTCTCCCCATTGCTGATGTCATGTCTTACTGCTTATGTCATGTCTTACTGCTTATGTCATGTGTTACAGAGGGTTCACATACGTCGTCTGCGACTACTCCAGCATTGTGGGCTCGGTGGAAGGCAAGGATGGGAAGGACGTCCTAAAAGCTTACTCTTTCAACTCCTGATCAGCACTGCCCTCCATGAAACAATGCTCAAATTACAGCAGCTTGCACTATCCAATTGGAAAGACGTGCATTTGCCTGTTATTAACCCTTCCAGATGTACGATCTCACATATGAGATTAGAATGTTCGGAACTGAACATTAGGGTTAGGCATGAGTCACTGGGTCTCCAGTGAGGGTAATGTTAAGGTTAAGGTAAGGGTTAAGTTTATAAACAACCTTTTGGTGAATATTACAACGTGTTCTGGCTTTGCAGCTTCACCAACAAGTGACAACCAGATGAGAGCTATGTTTCTATTGTTGTGGGAGAGGCATTAATACATGTTGTGCAATAATTACATTATTTGTTTAAAAATAAAAATTATGAAGTTATCACTGAGCACTTTCTTATTTGGAACTGAGGTATTGCTCAATATAACCAAAGTCTTAAGGCACAATGTAATAGAAATGCACTGATCACCTGGTCTTCTATGTATTAAGGTGCTTTTTGTAAAATTTCCAATTGTTTAGAATGAGGACCTTGTAGACTCAACCACATATACATTTTGTGAAATAAGCACGTAATTAAATGGTCAAGTCTAAATGGTCTTCAGTGACAGCCCATCAAACCATTAAATTACGTGCTTATTTCACAAAATGTGTATGTGGTTGAGTCTACATGGTCCCAATTCCAAATGATTGGAAAAATCGTACAAATAGCACCTTTAACTGTACTCAATACTGAATTACTGAGTTGAGGTAATATTGAGGTAAGATAATTTAATACACACTTAATCAAATACAGTACATACCATAAACCTGAATGTCCAAAGGCACCGGATGGCTTTTTCCCTTATTTAACATAGAATATGCTGCATTTATAAGTCCACTAGTGGCTAGATGAGGAGCGCTGTGGCAACATTGGAAGGTCATCATCTTCTATGGCTGACCTCATGTCCATCAGGACATACCTGAGGATCTCAGTCATGATCCCGTACACACACCTCCCTTCCTCCGAGTTCTTCTCCAGCTGTTGAGAGACATACATGTGGTTTCAACCATTGAAACAAGAATTTTGGATGTAAAGAAATGCGTTTCTGTTTACAAACACCCCGACGAAGACCTGTGAGGTTGAAATGTGTTGGTGTGGATTCACTGATCTCGACTTGACCTGATTTATGGACATTTAAAAAACACAAGAGAAACAAAAGAGAAAGCCCAGTCTCCACACACTACTCAGGTAAAACAGTGTCTCTCTTTTCACTGTTTCTAAATTAATTTCAATGTTGAAATCAATCATAATTAAGTGTTTTCTTTTTACCTGTGTGAAAGCCTTGATGGTACGATCCAGGAAAGCATCCTCTACCTCCTCTGGAATTGTGAGCAGATGAGCCATACAGTCTAGTATGCACATTAAGGTCTCTTTGGGGGCCTGGGAAGATGTGATAAAGAGAGTCATGCGAAGTTGTCGTGTTCTAGAATACTCAGGTTATCTTTACAGCTCTTTCAAGCCAAAATAGTATATAATTTGTTCAAAACAAATTTGTAGAAGTGGGGTGTATTTCTCAAAGGAGGATTAGCAAGTTGACCAGCTCATTTGGAAAAAAAAAAAGATCTTGATGTTTTGGATTTTAATCTGTACAACTGAACTTGAATATAAGGTTTAGGAATGTGATTCAGATATAAAAATGTATAATGGTTAATGATGAAGAAAATATCAGAAGTTATTCAATGATTTTTAAATTTTATTTAAGTTATCTGGCTAACGGTATAAACTTGCTTCATGACATACACCCCCCCATTTGATGTATCTTCTGACCTGGCCCAGCATGTTGATGACATCCTGAACGTCAGAGTTGTATCGGTCCAGGGACCTGGCAGTCTTGACGGAGACCACTGGCTCTTTGAGCTGCTCCAGCCATGACCACATCAGCCCAGTCAGGACGAAGGGATCCCGCTCCATACAGAGCCTCTCCCATGCCCCGCCCAGGTTCAGCTCTGACTGTAAACAGAAGTGACATTGTCAACCTCTTTCTGCCTGTATGAAACACTGATGGGAATGATCTCTAAACATACATTCATTTGGAGGGATCTCGAAGCATACATTCATTTGGAAGGATCTCTAAACATACATTCATTTTTAGTTAATTAAGAATTTCTCGCTATTTCTTACTGGGCAGTAGTAGCCTTTTGATGGCAAGGTTGCCGGTTCGTTCCCCAACCGTAAGAGAAAGCTGGGCAGGGGTTACTCAATGGAAAAAAACAAACAAAAAAAACACGCTCCCCTCCTTCAGCAATTACCACCGAAGTGCCCTTGAGCAAGGCTTAACAACCATACAGCTGCTTAGTGGCCAACAGTAGAAGATTATGGTTGTACTGGGCAGCTCCCAGGTGTGAATGTATGTGTGTGTTGTAGGGCGCTGCTGAAAAAGCGCATACATGCTCAGCAAAATCTTCCCTGGGTTATTATTTGATTGAAAAAGATATGGATAGACTTTCCGTAATGGGTGGACTCTATAGTTACCTGCCAGGATAACACTGTGCGTTTGTGCTCCTCTTCCCCTTCCTTAAACAGGTCCACAGCCAGTGCCTGGGCCACTAGCAGCCTCCTGGCCTCCAGGGACAGTTCTACCTGAAGGGTGATAAAGGGCACCTCTGACCTCTCTGACTCCTCAATATCTGCATCATGAGACTTGCTGTTTATAGTCAATTTTGCCCTCCGCTCTGCTTTCCACCTGGACAACATGCTGCCCAAATTGGCAGATCCTTGGTTCCCCACTGACTCACTGCGCTGGATGGCTTTCTGCTTCATCTTGTTCAGCAGAGGGGGTCTGTCTGTGTTCTTCTTGAGATTCTTCACCTCCCAGAGGGAGCCTGATGAGCCAAAAGAACAGTTGGCCAGGGAGGGGCTACAGGTAACATTAACATTAGACTGGGACAGAGAGTTGATCGGTTGTGCCAGCAGGTTGAGCTCTGACCCCAGGCGTCTCAGGTCAGACTCACTGTAGCTCAGACTCTTCCGGTGGTAGAAGATGGGTGGCTCATGAAAGTGTCTGGGTATGGTGGGAGGGCCTGGTAAGCGAGGCCGCATTCCAAGGTGATCCTGCCCAAACCTCTGGGTCAGCTTCTCGATGGTGTTGAGGGTCATCTCTAAATCCTGGATATCAGGGGCCTCCAGAATGTCCTCCTCAATGACCTGCCGGTTTTCTGCTATGTCCAGCAGCAGCCTGCACACCAGCTGAATGATCTTGGGCAGGTTCCTCAGCTCCCGCCGCTCATAGCCGTGCAGCACATGTCTCTGCCGGATCAGGTACTGGGCCAGGGTGACGGGATTGGCCCGGGGTGCAGCGCAGGAAAACACACTCCTCAGAGGGGCAAGGAACTGGGCAAAGTCTCGCACACACTGCAGCTGACCTCTGGTTTGGATGGAATTAGGCCGCTTAGCACGCACATATAAAATGGCCTGGTTAGCTGACATCCTGGTAGTGTAAGCCAAGAAGCACGCTAACAATACACCTGTTAGGGGAGAAGGAGAGAAGCCTTCAGGTGGACTGTAATGAATAATCAAAATACTGGCTAATGAATTTATTTGAAATTGTACTGTTACGGTAATCCTAGCTTTTAATTAAGTTGGCACGACAAAGCCAATTTACTGATATTGTAATTGCCTTTTTTGTCAACGCTACCAGCTTCAAAATTCCTGGGCATCATCAGGGTATGCCCGGCTTGTGGTTTTTGTATGGATAGCTCACTTCTATCCTTTCTTTCACTTGTTTTTTTCATCCCTTTTTTCTCATAGACTTATAAAGGGGTGTGGCTATTATCAACTTTTAAGCTAGAGCCTTCCAATTTGCTATACAACTTAGGACATGCCCAAATGAATGTTGATGTCACCCCCCCCCCCCCACACACACACACACACACATTTCTTCTCCTTTTCCATCACTCCATTCT
>OMKL01034112.1:4719-16002 GCA_900302295.1 Parasudis fraserbrunneri
GGGAGTAGAAAGAAAATTACAAAAACGTAAAGTAGCTATCATATTTTACTGTAAATTGATGGGCTTCCATAGGCTCCCTTCGTGTGTTTTGTCGCCCTCTATGGGAAGATGAAAGGCAGCTCAGCTTGAAGAAAATGACAGCTGTCAAAAGGAGGGGGGCGGGCAGTGGCCTAACAGTCAAAGCCTAATAACGTACTCCTTTCTGAACACTCTAGACTGGCAGCATAGAGGGCTTGCATGGAATGTTTGTGTTGCTCTCTTTCTTCCACCATGGCTGCCTGTAACCATTGCCATTGGTAACTTTAGAGAGAACATGCCTGAATGCTGTGCAGTGGTAAGAGTAGGTAAAACATTGGAAGAGCATATTACTGTTCCACTGTGACTTGTTTACAGGCTCCAGTAATAAGACATCAATTTTATAAAATTTGTGTTGATATACTTCTCATATATCAACACATAGCAACCGTGTGAGGTCAAATGGGCATTCTAGACATCCTGTGAAAGGCCTCTGTAAAAGAAAGAATCCATGAGAACAAGGAACAATTAATAAAGACGACGTCAATTACCACAATTGTATGGAGCATATGCCTACTAGCCTATATGTTCCCAAGGTTAAAAAGTTGATTTCTCCTTCCTTATTAAGTTATGGGTATTCACCCTTTCTCCTTCCTCTCCACGGTTCGGCACAGACCACTGACCAGACGGGCGCGCGGGCCTTGTCACTGGCGCGCGACAGATTGCCCTGAACCGACAGAGTCCGTTCGAAAATAGACAGGACCGCTCAGTTTGACACCCCCTACCCCCTCCGTGAACAGCACACTGTCCTCTCCCTACCACCCCCCTCTCCCCTCTCCCCCTCTCTCTTTCTCGCTCTGTTGAGGAGCGTCACGTAGTTGTTCAGAGCGCCTCTTCAGCAAGTCTGGCCCGACTGTTGAGAACTGGATCAGAGGGTCGGCTATAATAACAGAATAAACGGGGAGTATCACCGGGAAGCTGTCCAGGAAAGGGGGCAATATAATCCGGAGGCGAATATCCCCAAAACCTGAGGTGAGTGTCTCAAATGCCTTCATTGTCACCAGTAGGTATCCAGTTCTTATCAGCGTTGGTGGTGCAGTGGCTAGTGTGTCATCTTCTTTTGCTGCACTGCTGCTTGTGAAGTGCATCCTCTTGGAAATCGTAAAGATACAGACCCTGACATTGTGACTGTGCACTTTTCCCGGAGAACTTAAGTCGTACTGTAATGGAGCACGTTGTGCAGTGGTTGTGGGGTGCGAAAGTGAGACCCCCCTTCTTCCGCGCTCTGTCGCACAAAACTTGAATGTTCCCTGGGGTGCGCGTTTGCGTGTTTACATGGGATATATGGGTTTATGTAATTATATTGCCCTTTACTCGGGGAAGCATTTTGTTGATTTCATTAGCCCATGGAACTATTTGGGATCGTATATGCTGCCTACAGGGTGGGAGGGGGTTTGGACGGGGTGGGACAGGGCAGTTTGGCATGTCTATATTAGGAAAGTGACCGTGTCATTCTTTCGCTCTGTCTCAACTCCCGAGTTCCATGCTATGCGCGAGAAAGGAGGAGCTATCACATAGCTTACACTTGAATCAGGAATAAACAAACAACAGACAATTCAAACCCCAGACTAGACAAAGTAAGAGTTCCAGTTTAGGCATAGAAGATAATAATTGTCTCACCAACTATGTTCAATTTGGAATAGGCCTACAGATGTGTTGACCAAGTTAATATTCAGTCAGGAACATATGTCATCAGAAATGTTGAGTCTATAGGAACATAATTTAGCAAAATGGTAATATAGCCTAACTTTACTAAATGATGGTTATTATATGAAAACAAAAACACCAACCATTACACTAGGTTAACAGAAACGTGCCTCTTGTATTCTACTTGAAGCGGTCATTGGAATGCAATTACTTGATAACAGGGAACTTCCAAGAAAGACATGGGCCCATTTGTCCTCTCATCGTTGTCATGTTGGCTCCTGTGTATCTGATGGGCCAAAGTCATTAAAGCACTTACAGGCTGGGTGTAAAGACAAACATTATCTTCCTGCTTGCCCATGAAGTCAATGCAAAATGTAGGAACATTCGTTTTCAATAATTTCATGGCAGATCTAATATAGGCCATTCACCTATTTTTGTCAAGTTGTCCAGTTTTTGAATTTGAATAAACCCTACCTCCTGAAATTGGTTCATGTGATAGTAAACTGACTCCAGTCATGATTTGCTGCCATGTTGGACTCATCTATATATCATTCCATATCATTTGTATGGTATTCTACCTTATTACTTTCTAGGGCTGTTTTGACAGACCATTTGAGTTCATTATTGTCCACTTTGACAGAACCACAACTCCTCTGCAATTTATTCTATTGGGTGTGAGCTGCAGGGATTGGGACTGGCCTAGGTCTTGATTTGGGTTTTTTGTGTCAGTCTTACATAAGCAGATTTGCAAAAAAGCATTCCAGATGTATATATTTACTCGTAACATGTTTTGAATAAGCTACACGCCTCATTCTCTATACATGGACATGGTCTCATATCTCTTGGGTCTCATGATCCTACTTCTATCACCATTCATTGGCTGTCTATCTGATATTTGTTGAAAAAAAATGTTTTGACTAGCTACTGTATATTAGCCTTCCATTCATATTCATGCTGTCCATATTGTGAAACTGTGGCCTATTTGGTTGTAATCCTGTCTTTTTCCACTCCGTCTGTCTGTCTGTATGTCTTGTCTGTCTGTCTTTGATGTTTGGCTGTCACACAGTGTTTGGTGGGACAATCAACTATTAATATCTACTCTATTCTAGAAAGTGTCTCTTGTGTTTTCAGGACTTAAAGCCCCTTCTGGCACATTGCCTGGGAGAGAAACAACCATGTAACACTGCGTAGAGTAAACTGACACCACAAAATAACATTTAGAAAGTTAGAACAATAGGCCTATTGCAAAAACATATCATTCATATCATTATTAATATTACACACACACAATGGAACATAATCATAATACAACAATGTAAGACACTGCTGCACAATAGTATATTACTGAAAAATAAAAACTTTGCTTTAAGTGAGAAGTTTGCCTCAGACAAAAGCTGCAAAAGAGCAGAAATTCAAACATCCACCCCAAGACCAAAGCCCTTCATCTCTGTATTAAGGAATTCCAGCATTTGAAATCTACTTGCCTCACTCCTGTAGACTGAGCTCAAACATTATGTGCTCACCACTTGGCAGATCAAAACATCTCTAAAAGATCCCAATTCATACTCATACACTGTTCCACCCATTACAAGTGTATGATTGGGATAGATTGATTATTTTCCGATATCACAGCTGATAACATTTAGCCAATAGGCTGTGGCTTTTGTTTCCTCCCAGACCACCTTATTGAATGCCAAATGCAATCATATTCTATTCAGACTATTGTGGTAAAGGAATATGTACAATTGAGACCTACCCTATGCCTTTTTTAAATATAAGAATTACATCGATATAACACACATTGTTTGTTTGTTTTTGTCAGATTTGTTTTTGTCAATACAAAAATGGGACACTGTATACAATGATACTGTTTCTTATAGGCACTTGGGCATAATGTATGAGTGTAGGCTAATAATGAAGAGGGTAGGCTAAGCTAGATGTAGGTTAGCCTGACGCGTCAGACCCATGGAACGTATGCAAGCAAGCGTCTTTGGGTTTGACATGTCAGGCTAGATGTAGGCCAAATACAGTTGTAATACGAACCAGTGCAATTGGTCAGTAGTCCTGGGCTTGGAATGCTTTACAAGGCCTCATTAAATTAGACATATCAGCTACCGACTACAGGAGTTTAAAAACCTGATTCAAGTTTCCATGCAGGAAGAATGTCATTATTGCTTCCCATAGACAGGATTCCCCTTACCCTGTGTGTTACATTGTCCTGAGAGATCTGATCCACTTTTCAGGCTGAAAGATGTGCTTTGCCTGATTCCATGAACTAAAAATGCAGTCCAACTAGATATTGCTTTGTTGATTTTTATTTTCTATAATGAATGTGAACATGATTGAAATGTCAACAGCATCTTTCCTGTCCTCTCTCCTTGACTGTCAGCCTGTATCTTGGCCTCTGTTCTGCCCTCTACACATCTTTCCACATCCATCCTGTTATCCTCCCTCATGCTCTCTCCGAATGTTTAGGTGCTCGGAAGGAGCACCTCGATAACCACCGGGCTCTGTGTGTTCGTTCATTTGTTTGTGTGTGCCGTGCATTTGCCCAGTCTCACTCTGCAGTAGTCTCATGCAGCCACACTTTCAGATGTCTGCGAGGCTGCAGCAAGAGGTTTTAAGAAAATGGCTGCCCCTTCATTCCAGTGCCTCTTGCTCACCTTGCACACATCGCCTTGCAAAACTTCTCTGTTGTTTTACCCCGTTTGTGCGGCTCCTTGAGCATGCGCATTATTGTTTTCATCATGTGTTTCCAGATGCTGCAAAATGTTATACAAAATGTCTGCGAAGATATGGCTATGATTTATCCGAGGAATTGGCCTTCATAATAAATAATTAGGCTACACAGGCCTAATTCAAAAATGACTTTGTTGACATGTGGACATATGCAGCATTGAAGGTATCTCCTCAGAGCAGTGTCTTTTATTTTTCACAGGATATGACACAAAATGATGGCAGTGACAGCTCCTCCATTTACACTCCTTGCTTACAACCAGGAATTCGGCATGTAAAAATCTATATGTTGTGGATAAATCTGTTCAGCAAATCCTTGAGTTACAATAAGATTGTGCGTGTGAAGCATTTTTGTGTTTATAGGTGAAGTATTTAAAATGTGTGGTAGCCTAGGGTCCAAGCAGCCGACTGGAGAGGGCCACATCTCACGTATTGCGTCTGGTGGCTCTCTTCTGTTACCTGCTCCATGGCAGGTCACCAGGTTGTTGGACATGCTGTGTGTTAGCTCATTGCCTTGACTCATGGGTTTCAGCTAGTGAAAAAGCTCTCGGAGCACCTAAAAAGCAACTAGTGCATTTGTTCATCTCACATCCCATTTGATTCCTTTACCTTTCTTTGCCTCGTTTCTCACCCTTTCTTCTTTCTGTCCTACCTCTCTCCCCATCTCAACTCCTCCCTTTATTTCCTTTCTCCCCTTCGTCTTCCCTCTTTATTTCACTGTCACCCTCTCCCCCATTCATTCCCTCCCCTCTCTATCCTCTTCCATTTATCTTTCCTCCTTCCTCCTCTTTTCTTCCTCTTACCTCCCTCTCATCACCATAGCAATGAGTCGCAGCATCGTGCGGCAGAGCAAGTTCCGCCATGTCTTCGGCCAGGCGGTCAAGGCGGAGCAAGGCTATGATGACATACGTGTTTCCAAGGTGACGTGGGACAGCTCATTCTGTGCCGTCAACCCAAAGTTCCTGGCGGTTATTGTTGAGTCCAGCGGAGGAGGGGCTTTCCTGGTCCTGCCTCTCTCTAAGGTCAGTGAGGTTAAAAGGGGATACAGTTCTCAACTGAAAAGGATGAAAACACAAAGTTTTTATATAGTTATTTAAAACTGCAATACTTAACTAGTTCAATGAAACAAAATGTAAAACAGGGCCCAAAGTTACTTTGTCTTTTTTGGTTGTTGTTTTCGCTGCTCATACAGCAGTTACCTCTCACAGCCACAGGGTGCAAATCTTACGTAGTGCAGCTTTAATATTATTTTGACTAAGGTGACTGAAGGTACTGGTACATGTGTAATTGATTGAATTAACTGTTCAAGTGATTTAACTTACTGTTGAAGTTTTCAATGAATTTGAATTTCAGAGAAGTGAAAAAATGTAAGGTATATTTTCATAACTGAATAAACAGACTGTCCTCAGAGGTAAATTGGGTCCCTGGGACACTGTTTGAACCTAGAAAGTGACCTGAAAAGTTACTGTTGTTGTTGTTGTTGTTGTTGTTGTTGTTGTTGTTGTTTATAAAGGCAGGGCCTGCAATTTTGTTTACAAACATTCTTGGTTCACAGTGCCTCACAATTATTTTGTTTTGATTTATGATGACATAAGATAAAATAATTGTAAGAATGACATGTTTTGTAAATATGTTTTGTTAACTAATTGCAGGCTCTGCTAAAACAAATCCCCTCTGAATCTGCATTGTGCACCTTTAAATTGTTAATTTATCCTTGACATACATTTCTGGAGGTTGGTCAGTTTAGGGCCATTTAGTCATATTAAAGTCAAGGGGTTTCCAGTGGTGCTACCAACCAAACTTGGTGTCAGTCTGAGTAAATGAGAGGTCTTGTGAATCCAAAATTGTGTACCAAGTTGTAGTAGGACAGCAGAGATGAGGGTTTGAATTAAGACCTTATTGTATAACCCTCCAAAGGGTGAAGTCATCCCATTCCTTTCAGTCAAGCTCCACATGGCCTATAGCTTCTGTGTCAAAGGTGACAAAATTGACACTCAAAAGGGAATTGTCAGTAGACTTAAATTTACATTAAATATTGATTGATCAAATTTGTAAACAAAATTTGAAAACAAATTTGATCAAATTGCATGTTTTGCTGAAATGTATCCATCTTAAAGGGGAATACCATCCATTTCAAGAATTCATATATGTTCTTCCTGTGCCACAGGACAGTTCAGTGAGTATTTGTGAACACACCCCACTCTTTCCTAAAGCTAGAAATCAGAGAGAGAACCCTCCCATCGGTGATGTCACTGGGATGTAAAATCTGGGGCTCCTCCATAGACAATGAACTGGGCTCTTGCTTTATGAAATAAAATGTTTGTGTGAGCTCTTACACCCAAATGAGGTTTATGTTCTAGCATTGCAAGATAGTCCGAACCAGAATTAAATCCTAATTTGCTAAAAAAAATTAAAAATTTAAAAATTTAAAAATTAAAAAAAAACTCACACAAGCTGCTTTGCTTGTTTGTAGATTATTTTATGGGGCATTTCTGTTTCATTTTTATAGTACAGTAGAGAGTGACAGGAAACATGGGGGAGAGAGAGGGGAGTTGACATGAAGCAAAGGTCATGAGGTGGATGATTCAAACCCAGGACGCTGCAATTACATAGGCGCCTAACAGTGCGGTCAGACTGGTTTTTGGCCAGACCGTTTCAAAAGATACATTCCCAGATGGCTCTGTGTAACAGACCATCTTGCAGGTCAGGTTAAAGTTTCCTCACATGCATTTGGGCTGTACCGGATATGATGCTGCTTGGTGTTCAATCAATCACAATCACAAAATCCTCTCAGCTGCTCCTACATTGGTTGAGCATAGGTGTGTCGTGCACTTGGTCAAAGTTGAACTAATTAGAGTTTTGACCAAGGAAGCAAGACAGCATTTCTGCGCATTAGAAGGCGAACTGTGCGTCACAATTTCATGTGGCTTTGAATGGTGGTGAATGAGACCGTGCCATTAGCTGGGTGAGCCACCAGAATGCCTTGTTTGTTTGTTTGTTTTTATTGTTTTTTTGATGGTCACATTCTGTAAACATTTCAATCTTAGTCTTTTTTCCTACAGCACTGCAGACTGCTGCCGTGGGCTATCAGTCACAAATTGTGGACACTCATTGACTCAGTCACTCAATCACTCATGGACGCTAGGTGACTCATAACCCCTGAAGGGCATTATCCTGCTTTCACTTGCCAAAGTATAAAAATAAGGAACATTCAGTCATGTTTTCAGACATTTTACATCCAAAATTAAAAGCCATATTGCCTACATCAATTGCTACACTTGAGGATCTGACTAGTGCCTAGAACAAAATCCTAACTTGGATGTTAAAGCAATGGAAATGTTTAGTTTTTTTGTTTTTGTTTTTTCACTTCTCCAGCAAATAGGATGAACCATAGATACGACCTGGCAACAGTAGTCTTAATTCAGCTTTGCTTACAAATGATGTTGTTGATCGGTAGGGTCCTTACTTAACAAAATCCATGCTGTCCTTCATACAGGATACCCGCTCTGGCTAGTTAGCCAGAAATTTAATGTAAAGTAATGGGGCCACTTCTCAGTCTGTCCTGAAATAAGCCCTGAAACCTACCCCACAGTGCACCCAAAGCAAAGCAATTTGCTTTTGAGTATGTTTAGTGTTTTTTTAATTTGTTTTTTACAGTGTCTCCATTAACTTCACATTAGTTTTGTGGCTAACTAAATGAGGCTATCCAGTATGAAGAACAGCCTGGATTGTGCTGAGAAAGGACTCTACCCATCAACAACAATATCGTTGATGAGTGGGAAATAGGGCTAGGGGTTCAACATTCTGAGCTAACCCTTTAAATTCTGCACTACGTTTACATGCACTGCAATATTCAGATTACTGACCTTATTCCACATAATACAATAATCTGATTAAGCTGTTTACACGAGTTGCTTATAGAACTATTCCATTCATCTTCCCGTTGACATGCAATCAAGCATAATCTGATTAATGACAGACTTTAATATGTTATAAAAATCTGATTAATTATGTTTAAAATCCCTTCAATAATACAAATAAAATTGGGATACCACACATTTTAACTGGAATATACATAATCTGATTCAGACTTTATTCAGAATAAGGCAATCAGAAAGTTATGTTTACATGTCATTATCATTATTATTATTATCATGTATTGTTGTAAATATTGGAATATGGCAGTGCATGTAAACACAAGTTGATGTATTATGACCAGGGGTGGCCTAAGGTTTTTTGATGAAGTGCTGCTCTTGGCTGGGGGGGTTTCCCCTCAGTAACTGAATCTACTGTAATCTTTAGCTCTTCGTTGCTATATCAGTGTTGAAGCGACATGATGCAACCTGCAGTATGTGATGGTAAACGGGAAGGACATGTTGCTGAAATAGAAGTCAGAGGAAAAGCAACAGGTCCAGACAGATAAAACATTACAGGGGAATTTCACCTCCAACACATATGAACATCTATTTTAAAATCTATATTAGATTTTCAATACATCTATTTTGTCATCATTTTCCAAGATAGCATATTGATATGGCCTTTAGGTCACTAGATATTTGGTTGTAATGTAATTTTTTTATTTTCTTATTATTATTTGAATCCATAAATAATAAATAAACTATTCGCTGCACTAATAAAACAACATACAACTTTATCCCTTCATAAATCTAGACTATGCTATTTTTTTCATTTACATCACTTCAATGAGCTGTAATTAACACAACATGCCCTGGTATGATATCACACAAGAAAATATTCACTCATTACCTCTCAATATCTTGCAAACCAAATACCATATTAATGTGCGTAAAACTGTTTACAGTTGTGGGATGTGTATGAGATTGTGTGCAAAGTAAATCAGCACTGTTTTGTTTTTGAACGTGCCCCTTTAAATGAGGGGACGCTAGAATTGGGTGGTAAAATTCCTCAGGCCTAGTGATGACTAAAACATTGCCTAAAATAAATGATGGGCATCAGAGTGACACAGACCTCTGGCTTGAATAGGGTGATGCATTAGGAGATGTTTGGAATGGCTTGTCATCCAAAGCATTTCAGTGTATTGCACTATTAGAGAGAGAGAGAGAGACTCAAAGGTCATAGACCCAGAAACATCTAGTTGTCTTGCAATAGCATAGACTGTATTGCGCTTTACAATAACACTCTTAAAAGAGACGTGTTGAAAATAACACAGGATGTGTTGTCCCTAAGGATTTTTAAGGGTGCGTTGAAAAACAGCACGTCTTAATAGCGACACGTGTTCATTTGGGGACAACACAATGCTGCTATTCCATGAGTAGTCGCTTACTGCTGGTCATATCTCATACACAGGCTACAGTAGCTCATACAGCACAAGAGCGTCACCCTAGGAGCATGGTTTAGTTTGATAAAAACGTAAACAACGCCAGCAATGAGGTGAAGAGTGGGGCTATCGTCAGACTCTGGGTTTAAAGATGCCTTGTAAGTAATAAGTTCACCAAGCAAAAGTGGACTAACAACTGATTATTTCCACACAAAAAAAAAGGAACAGAAATAGAAATCTTTCCCAGATTCTCAACCCTGATGAGGTTATTAGAGGGGGGTGGGGCTTTAATCCACATAACAGTAGAGGGAATGAAGGACAGAGATCTAGGAAATGCATAGAGGAAAAAGTAGGTAAGTTAGAGAGATAGACAGAGAGACAGGGAGATAGACATGGTTATATATAAGAGACCTCATGGACAGACAGGCTATTAATACACACCACCCTGCTCTCCATCTTCCCTGCTCCGGGTCCCCAGCAGGCCAAAAGAAAAACTCTCCTTTCAACTCCTCGTCACTCAGCTATAAATACACTCCTCTGGGGTGCGTGTGTGTGTGTATGTACGTGCGTGCGTGTGTGTGTGCGTGTGTGTTTGTGTGTGTGTGTGGAGCAGGGAGTGACATATTAGAAGCTGGATACACGTGTTCACACTAGCGGAACAGATGGAATATCCCGGAAGTGACATCACTGAGAAAGCTGATTGTTGGTTTGAGTCATTGGTCAGTTAAAGTGTCTATTACAGGATGATGATGATGATGATGTTGATGACTGGGACATGCAAAATGTCAAAGTGGGTTTGTGCAGAATTAATTCATTTTACAAAACCGATTCCATTACACATAAAAGCTGTTCACTGCCTGCTTTTTGCCTTCAAGCTAGAACCCAACTACGTAACAGACTCCATCCACTAGTAGTGACATGGCCTGTGAAATATGTTTAATTACTTGGTTAGTCAGTTCTTGTTCTTCTCAGGAATTAATACTACCAGCTTCAATTTTGATAAAAGCTGGTTACTGTCACTGACATGGCCATGAGATGACGAAAAAAGTTGTGCTGGGATGGATGCCTCATGTACCATGTACCTTCTTGAAGACATGGGCTTGTACGATATAAATATACAGATGGGTGACAAATAACAGGGAAAACCTGAATAAATGAGTGGAGAAATATAACGAATGCAGATGCTTCCATACAGGTGTACTGCATGATACAATGAAGCAATTATGCTGTGGGGGCCATTTTCCTGACATGGAATGCTTGTTGACCAACCAAAAATACTTGGAAACGCTGAAATTGTAAGCGTCGTGGGACCAGGAGTAATGGCAATGTATACAAGTACTGACATATTGTTTTGCTTCTGCTGTGTGTTGTAGACAGGTCGTGTGGATAAGAACTACCCATTGGTGATTGGCCATTCTGGACCTGTCCTTGACATCGACTGGTGCCCTCACAATGACAACATCTTAGCCAGTTGCTCAGAGGACACTACTGCCATGGTAATGACCACCCGTGTGTGTGTGTGTGTT
>OMKL01034124.1:1413-11623 GCA_900302295.1 Parasudis fraserbrunneri
GGGGGGGGGTCAGATCAGAATGTCTGAAAGGCCAGAGCAGCTTTTCTTTAATTACCCACTGTCATTGTTTCAATAAATTGGATGTGATGGTTACATGTGCTTTCTACTGTATTATAAAGTGTGGAGAAGAGAATGTAGTCCCCAACTCCTCTATGGTAATTTAATCTAATTTAACAAAACCCAGAAACATTTTAGCTTGTTTTGAGATTAGCATTATTGGCTTGTGAGTGCTTTTCAGAAATGTGTTTAATTTATAACTAATCTAGGCTCTCTGGTCTTACTGAAGGTGAATGATGAGGATGAGGGATGTATGGTATTAAACATCTGAGGGAGTTTCAGTAGGCCTATGGTATGGATCGTCAATGGCCCTTTGTAATGATGTTTACCGGATGTTTCTAGAGTTGTTGTTGTTGTTGTCACAGCAGGCTTCAGCATTTTCATTTGTCATTCTTCCTCTTTGCAAACAGTCTACACTGAAGTATTATGATCTCTGTCATGTCTGCTCCAACACACATTAAGTCTGTTAAAACTGTTGGCTCAAGGGCAAAGTCATGCACAATATTAGTCGGCGGTCCTGTAACTCAATGGGTAGAGCATGGCATTGACACTGCCAGGGTTAAGGGTAGAGCATGGCATTGACACTGCCAGGGTTAAGGGTAGAGCATGGCACTAACACTGCCAGGGCTAAGGGTAGAGCATGGCACTAACACTGCCAGGGTTAAGGGTAGAGCATGGCACTAACACTGCCAGGGTTAAGGGTAGAGCATGGCACTAACACTGCCAGGGTTAAGGGTAGAGCATGGCACTAACACTGCCAGGGTTAAGGGTAGAGCATGGCACTAACACTGCCAGGGTTAGGTGTCTGATTTCTACTGGGGCCACCCAAGCAAAAACAAAATGTATGTACTCATGATAGTGTAAGGCTCTTTCGATAAAAGCATCCACCAAATGTCATATGCTGAATGGCATGGTATAGTCACTCACTGTAGCTTCTGGTCTTTCAGTTCTTTAAAGGACAGATTTTCATTAAAGGCTTAATCTGGAATTGCAATATAGTGCCACCTGTGATACCAAGATCACCCCACTACTGCCTTTGTTTATATTTCTTCCATTGGATTGAAGACACTTCTATTCTCAAATTGATTGTCTCAGTTCTACTTTCAAGGACTGAAGTATACAGTATAGTAAACCTATTTAAAAATGAGCATATGACTTGGAAGGTTCTTAGATGAAAAGCTTTGTGATGTGACAACTGTTCACTGACTAGCAAGCTCTCTAGCCCCTCGCATTGCCAGTAGCCCAGATGTGTTGTCATCTGATTTATTTTTTGTATATTCTCTTGTTGGTTATTTGTTACCCATAAAAAAATATGATCAACCCCAGATTGGATGTTTCAAATGTTAACTTAATTACCTTTTCTTTTTTTTTCTTCTTTTTTTTCAAAAGTGGGACCAGCAGTATGTAAACAAACTGGGTGGGACTTCTGTACTCCATTACCGATAAGCTATAATTATCAATCGACAAAGCATTTCTTAAGTCAAGGACATCCCTAGCTCCTTTTTCACATTAGTGCTTCTGCTCAGTTTCGCCTGCGCCACACTAAAGTTTCTGTGTGGCGCATCATTTGTGACAACTCTACTTTGTCACCCTGTTCTTGAAAGTGTACCCACAATTCACTGACTTACACTCTCCACCTCCAGTTAACCTTTAGTGTTCACACCTTTTCCTTAGAGGAGATGTGTCAGTAGCCAGACTGTAAACTCCATGTGATGTGACTGCATGCTAAGGGAGAGGAAAGGGAGAGGAAATGGAACTAGCCAACAAAAATGACTGACCGTTCATATCCTGTTCTGTCGCACAAAAAGTCAAATTGATGTGAGTGTGTACGTGTGTTGGTTGGTGGTTCACGAGTGGTGTATTGAATCTCAGCATTCAGGATGTGGCTTTTTATGTGCTCTTGTGACTGCAGCGAAGCCATTATAATGTCAGTCATTAGCTCCAACCTCTCTGCCTAGACCCCCAGCATAGCTGTTTTCCTCTGATGTCAGACCTCTCTCATTAAATGTCTATTAACAGTGTTGTACACAGTCTATCCAGAGACCTCCTTATGGTTTGCTATTGTCAATACACTAGAATGATATAGTTGTTGAATAATGTTTAGACTACCAGCTTGCAGGGTTTGCCCTGGCTCTTAGAGAAGCTTAAACGTAATTCATACTTCCTGCAGTATGCATTGCTCAAGTACTGAAAATGCTTGCTGGCGAAGACAAGCCCTCTAGCTCCAAGGCAATAGCTTAAAAAGCCTACCCAAGGAGCTTTGCGTTGATTAAGTAGTGTTGGATACCAGTAGTAATTGGCTGCGTAAACAGCATTTTTTGACAATTAAAGTATTGATAATTGGTATTGAATAAATTAATGAATGAACACTTTTCTAGACACTTTGCAATAAGCACTGTACAATGTAGAGCCGAAATTTCCTCCTCCACCACTAATGTGTAGCGCTCAAACTTAGGCTACAAGGGCTCAATGGCTGCCATAAATTGCCACCAGGCACACAACACACATACACAATGGCTGAAAGGCTCTGGAGACAAGGATTGATATCAGCCAATTAAGGAGAGGGATGATTAGGTGGCCTTGATGTCAGAGACCTGATTGGGAATTTGGCCAGGAACATCGGGGAACCCTGACCTACTAGATGACCTGGGCTCTTTAACGACCAAATTCAGTAGGGACCTTGGTTTAACGTCTCATCCGAAGGATGGCACTCGCAACTGTCATCATACAGGGGCATCTTTTACTGCCAAGTCCAGAGGACAGCATGCTCCCTACTGGACAACAACAACACAATTTCCCGACAGTGGCCTGGAACCTGCAACCTTCCGATGATGAGTGTGGAGCCCTACCCATGTAGCCACACTGCCGGTATTGTTTTTACCAACATATGTTGATACTGGGTAGTATTGATTTGATTAATTCGATACCTTGATGGTATTTATTTTCAATACCCAGCCCTAGGGGATGGGCTACTGAAGACTCTCTTGGAGCACACAACTAGAGGCCTATGACAGGGAAAAGGCACTATTAGTACTCATTCAAATGCCTTGTGAAAGGAAAATGTACAAACGATATGGATACAGTATTATATACATTACAAATATTTATTAAAGTGGTCACTGCTCAGAAAAAAACAAAACACTATAGTGGTCGGCCTACAAACTGGGAATAGACTGAACCTCTGGCTAGACCTGGGACATCTGTGTCTCTTTGTTGTTATCATATCCTGGGCTTGACAATAATGAGTACCACCCACTGTTGCTCTTTATCAGCATCTGGCTGGGCTGTAATGTAATAAACATAATAAAGGTATCTTACTATGTAGTCGCTGTGTTCCTCCTGTATTCTAACTCAATCTTGCCCTCCCCCTGCTACTACTGTGTTCCGCTGTGGCCTGTCCGTTCCCATAGGGAAGGAATATTGATCTACTCTAATGGCTGGCTGCCTTCCCTTTATGGATGATGTCATACCATCCAGCTTGGCTACAATGACTGGAAGAAGAATAAATGGAAAAGCAGTTTTTGTGGATTTCTTTCGTTTTTTTTTTTTTTTTTTATAGGATGGAAAGTAGGACAACAGTGTGCTGTTTGGCATTGCATACTTCCCTGCAGATTTACAGCAGCCTCTTTTGTGTGTGTGTGTGTGTGTGTGTTGTGTGTGTGTGTGTGTGTGTGTTGGTACATTTGGTGTTGAACATAACAGCTAGTTAAGTGTGTATGTGCCTGCATGTTATTATGTGTGTGTATGTAGTGCATGTGTGTGGTATAGGGTGGCTATGAGACTGTGATGTAGGGAAACACTTTGACAGGTGCCATAGATCAGCTGTGTAAAAGTGCCAGCTCAGCTAGAATGGACGGAAGCGAGGGGGACTGCTGCACGCTACTCGTCCATGGTTGATGATGTCATTAGTGCTGTTGTATTGTCCCAAGGTCTCTGTCTGCTGCTGACCCGATGCCATCGGTTAGCTCTGGTGGTCGACTTGTCACTCTTTTATCATGGTTGGGTAGTAGGGTGTTTGTCCACCTTGGAGTCACTGAGATCCACACTGTATCCTTGCTACTAAAAGAAAAATGGCACCGTATCAACTGCTTACCATGGAAAGAAATTAAAAGATTCAAGTGTTCTTTTCCATTCTATGAAAACTGTGGGGATATTGCAGTATCTCTGTGGAAATCTACCATGCAGTTCTCCCATGCAGCGTGTTGAATAGCGGCAAAAAGTAAAGTAATGTTTTTGTTTAAAATTGTGTTGACACAGTCTTGTATAATGTTATTGTCATCAGTTATTTTGCATTACTGAGAAACCTCACTTTATTTTAACCGTTTAGGAATGGAGTTCAGTTAACAGTTGAGTCACTGATATAACAGGGCAAAGCGCATTCAGAATATAAAACATTCATATTCCACAAATTACAATAGCCCTGTGCAATCTAAATTGCAGTAAGACATACTTTTAATTGCATATGAACAAGGGAATCCGAACAATCTTCTTTATTAGAATATATCCATCACATAAGATCAGTTAAGTGAGGTCCCACTGTGGTTTAATAGAGCGCAATTTTCATCACTGAAAAATTGGTTTGGTTTAGATTGCTCCCCCCAGTAGAACTTGGATGCTCTCAAAATTCTTGCTGCAAAACCCTTGCTGGATAACATTAGTATATGCCAGAGGAGGTCTTTTGCTGCCTTGATAGTGCCAGAACATTTTTAGATTTTTAATGTGTAATGTTTTAATGTTGATGATTAATAAGATATTAGAATCAAGAGGTTACATGCAGCTGTGAACAGGGGCGGGACAAGTCCAGTTGCCTGGCTTTTCTGGTGATATTAAAATAATATTAAAGCTGTCGGCATCGACCTCTACAGTGATTGGTGTCGTTGTGGGATAACTGCTGTTCCTGTCAACCCTCTAAGTGAAACTCACTCCGTCCGGCGAGGGATAACAAGGGCTTCTCTCCCAGGCCTTGGGAAACGAGCCTGACATGACTCCTGCTATGTGAGTTTTATCAGCAGTGTACATGGAAGAAAGCGTCGATTAGGCCTATAGAACCACCAGCCTGTTTGGCCTTTGATGATAGCGCCGCATTATATGAAGACGTTGTGAGCGGAACAGCTTGTCCCTAAGGCAGTCTGTGGTGCTGTTTGACTAGCAACGCTGCATACGCACTGGCACACGGGTCCAAGTTGGGTTATCTGCACAAGCTGATAAACACAGGCGCGTGTTTTAATTTTGCCATGAGTGTATTTGGTACTAAGCTCATGGGTGATTTAATGGTGAGCCGGCGCAGAAGGTCGGTTGATCCCGACTATGAAGAGATGGAGAGTGTGTGCTGATGATGCATGGCGGCTTCGTCAAACAAACCCTGACATGGGACGGTTCTTAATTCTTTGAGTTGCCTCGTATGTGGCGGCTGGGGAGAGGGAAGAGGTGCTAAATCAGGAGCTTGTCGGTGTCGAGAGTGGCAGCACCGCAGAACAAGAATCCCACAGTCCATATGTGCTCCGTGTCTCATCGCGCCCTCTTGAGCACAGTGTCATGCCTTGTGTCAGGTCAGCATCTGATCTCTAGGGGCCCTATTCACAAAGCCTCTCAATTTGGGAGTACTGATCTAGAGTCAGTGACAGTCTGTTAGATTGAATGAGGTCATGAAGACGAGTGGTTACTGGTTACTGACACCAGATCAGCACTCTTACTACTCTGGGAAGCTTTTGTGAGTTTGGGCCCAGGGATCGATCCTCTGATAAGACTGCTAGGCCCAAACATTGGCTCTCATTGTCACATAGTTGCAATATTTGCTTTTATTGAACCTGATTTCATTTCTGCAGTTTGCTTGTCATATTTCAGTGTACATCCCGCCGGCCTGCAGAGTCCGTTAACTACTGTGCCTGCCAGTATATTGGCCTGTCGCTGAGCAGGCATCCAACCAGCTCTCACACAGACATTCAGCTGCTCCTCTTGGCTCTCTGAGGAGAGAGCAGTGAGTCATTTATCGGCCAGACCAGCAGCCTCTCAAGCTGTCTGCTAGGGTGTCCTGCAACAACACACACACACACACACACACCTGTTAGGCCATGGATCCCTGCTGCCTGCTGATCCATAACTCTCCCATACAGAGAGGGGTCAGTCTCTCACTAGACCCAGATTAGCCTGAGGCTAGTAGTCTCTCACTAGGCCCAGTTTATCTTGAGGCTGGTAGTTTCTCACTAGGCCCAGTTTATCCTGAGGCTGGTAGTCGCTCACTAGGCCCAGTTTATCCTGAGGCTGGTAGTCTCACACTAGGCCCAGATTAACCTGAGGCTGTTTATCAGGTTTTTGCTTGTGAGTAATGTCAGCACAGTGATCAGAGTGAAACTGTTTAGTCTCACTGGTTGTTTTAGTGTTGAGCTCTTTCATTCACTTCCTCATTCTTCCGGGAATGTAACCGTTTTCACATCCGCGTATAGAAAATGGCCTTTGTGTTTCAAAGGATTCGTTGATATGGATTTGAATGTCACTGTCGGTAAATAACCCACAGCTTGCGTTTACTGTACACGATAGATGAATTCTCATGGAGATATATAATACAGGGATATTGTTTTGTTGGTTGGAAAGCACCTGAAACCAGATAGAAGGAATGTGTTGGTGTTTACAGGTTGTAAACCTGTAGAATAGTGATACTCAGTTGGCAGCTTGCCGGCCAATTCCGGCCCAAGGCAACATTTTATTGACCCGCGAGGACATTTAATTGATCAGTTATCATTTCCAAAACCATACATGATTGGAACCCTTTGAAGATGAGCATATCACCATCTTTCAGAGACTGTAGTGGGCTCATATGAAACTAAAGATCTTGAGGAGTCAGTACATACCAGCCATTGCATGCTTGGTTAATGGAGAAGTGATGAATTCTTGCTCCAAATTTGCAACATTTTGAAGGGGAGAAAATGTAAGGCCAATTATAATGGGGTTCTTTGACCTCTCACGTTAGGATTTATGAATGTAATTGGGCTCATTGGAACCATAATGCTCTTTACAACCATATCCAATTCATGCTTCCACGCAGTTTAGGGTCGAAACCATGGAGTTTTGTACTAAGATGTGATTTTCACTTTTTCTTTTGTCTTGGAGTTGTGTAAATTGGGGATTCTGAAGCTGAGACAGCCATTTAAATACCATGGTTTATAAACCTAACCACAGAACCACCACAATTTGGGTGTAAAAAATATGCAGCCCAGAAAAAAGCGTGCACGCTATCTCACTATGCTCTTACCTCTGACATACAATAGATTGTATGTGGCCCACCTGCTAATCTAGTTCCCTGCTCTAGAAGAAATTATATGTTAATTCTTCCACAATTCCTAATGTACACTTTATTTTATATGGTCTTTTTCTGTCCAAATATTTTTGTCACACAGCAGATTTTCTTTACTCTTCATCAACACTGGGGTTGTTCTGACGGGGTCCAGGCACGAGTGTGAAACAGGGTTTTGCTGTGAAAGTGTGCTCAGTTGGCTTACAAAAGAACAAGCACATCATTTGTGATGAGCTGCGACCAGTTTGGCTACAGGAAACCATCCGTGCTGCCTTTTAGACTTGGCTTTAACCAAGTCTTTGGCTTCAACCCAAGCACTCTAGCCATTATTTTAATGCAGTTATCTATTAATGTACTTTTATGAATGGTGAAACACACAGTATTGCCAAATGGCTACACCTCCTTTGATGAATTTGCTAAAGATTTCTTTTTTTTATTATCTGATAATTGGAGCCACAGTTGTGGAGTTATGTTCATTATTATGTTAACTCTCTCTCTCTAAATGTAATTGGTTAATATTTCCAAAGCTAAAATGTTAAGTTTGTGAACAAACTTTAAGTTGGATTGATAAAGCCATCTTATATAAACAGAAAGATCCTAATATTATGATTGTCCTCAATAGCCCAAGAACTAGCCTATAGCTAAATCAATATAGTTTTAGAGGATGTAGCCCAATGTTAACTGGTATGTAGATAGAACGAGGATGCTACAGGGTGTGTGTCTATGGCCAGGCATTACTCTGAAATATAGTGTAATTATGCTATACTAAACAGAATAATAGCTATCTGATGTAGGGACATTAGTTATTTGATACTAAAAGATTCCAAAGATCTGATAGTTTTCCATCTTATACGAGTTTTCTTTTTTCCTAAAATACAGTAGACTACCACATATGATCAAAAAGATTTAATGTGCTGCAGACTAGCACGAGAATAATAGGCTTTAGAGATCATAGTTTGTACTGTACCATTTCGTGTGAGCACAGCAGTAACTCCTATTTTGGACTGATGTATGTGAAGCAATATACTATAGATGTTCATTGAATAATACATACTATACAGTATTAGGGAGGCATACATGGCCAAACATTTTCCTAACTGCTGAGTTACTCGTTACCATTTTCAGTGGGTTATTATGAGGAAATGGGCAGGGAGGATGGATTATTTAATTATCTAATATAAACTGGACCTTTTCCAGGTACCAGTATACGTTTTTTGGAAATGTTTTTTTTTTTATATCTTAGTATTCTAAAATCCCATAGCTTTCAACGGCCAGTAGGCATTTTGACATCATCATTAGTTCGGCTCTCAAAACTCTAATCTCACATGTGAGGTGGAACACCTGAAAAGAAGGCACGCACCACAGGAACTTAGTTAGAGACATGGTTGTGGTTACTATTGTGGTATTGGTTGTGGTTACTACTTGTTGGAAACCCCCCCCCACACACACACACATGATATTTATCTTTGCTGAGTCATAACTTGTTCAAAGACAAGCTCAAGTGCTTGTGATATTTGACTGTCAAGGCAGTGTTCCGTCTGCACGTGACAGGAAGTTCAATCAGAGTGTCAGGTGATTTGTCTGCCGCTCTTGGCTCTAGTCGGCTATTCCTGTCAATCATTCGTGAACAAGAAGAACAGAATGCATCGAGGCCTTTGTGCACTGCCTGTCCATCTTTCTAACCTTGTCATACTTTGTCATGTGGCGGGCCTTGATTAGTGTCAACAGTGGAGATTGATTTTGCTGATTTGAAACCAAACAAATCTAATGGTTTGATGTCCACAGCCAGCCATAGGCCACAGTTTACTTAAAAAAGTGTGTGTGTGTGTGTGTGTGTGTGTGTGTGTGTGTGTGTGTGTGTGTGTGTGTGCGCTTAGCTTACATATGTACTTAAGTGTGTTTGTTAATGCAAACAGTCTCCCTAACTAATGCCTGTGTTGGACCTCGCTTGACATTGATACTCATCATACATACACTTTGATTCCGTTGGATGAGGGAACTTGTAGCCTATCCAGGCAGTTCCTTGGTGTGGCTACAGATGGACTAAAGGTCAGGTGTCTGTGATTTATTTGGTAAAGTCCAGGAGTGAAACCTTATCTGTGTAGTTTCAAGTCTAGAGCACTTGCTACCCTTTATCATCACTCTTAAATAAATGGCACAAAGCCATGGTGTATTTTCTACTGTCATTTTATCTACTGTCGCTGGAAGATTACTAAAGCTGCATGGCCTGTTTTTGTTTTTGTGTGTGTTTGTGTGTGTGCGTGTGTGTATGTGTGTGCGTGTGTGTGCGTGTGTGTGCGTGTGTGTGTGCACGTAAGTGTGATTGCAGAATATATCTGCAGTGTGAGTAACTGCCCTGTCTAACAATTTAACTTCCTGTCTCCGTGTTTTGGGTTTTTTGATGTGTTTGCACTTTTCTCCTGACTTTGGTTCTCCAGATACTACTATCTGCTCCTCCAGCAAAAATATGTAATCATACTGCTTGTCTCTGTCTGCTGTATACACCCTCTCTCTCTCTCTCTCTCTCTCTCTCTCTGTCTGTCTCTCTTTCTCTATATATAAATATATCCCCCTCTCTCTCTCTCTCTCTCTCTCTGTCTTTCTCTCTGTCGGCTTGTCTCTGTCTCTCTCTCTCTCTCGTGCGTGCTCTGTCTTTCTCTCTCTTACTCTGCCTCTCTGTCTCTGTCTGTCTGTCTGTCTGTGTCTGTCTCTGTGTCTGTCTCTTTCTCTATCAGTCTGTCTGCCAGTCTGTCTCTCTCTCTCCCTTTCACTGTATATCTGTCTATCTCTCTCTCTCTCTCTCTCACTCTCACTCTCTCCCTTCCCATATGTGATTGCAAGATAAGAGAGAGACAATCACTC
>OMKL01034134.1:5893-16422 GCA_900302295.1 Parasudis fraserbrunneri
TTAATTTAGATTTTTTTTTTTTTTTTTTGCACTCACTAATACATTTTTGTAGTCTATATATTATGGGAATGCAAGAGGACAGAATATTTGTTCTCTAGGTACAGTAGCTGGCCATAAAGCCAAACCAATAAATGTATTATTTATCCCTTTTCAATAATTAGGCAGTAATGTTGGCATGCAACAAACATCCATGTTGGCGTGCAACAAACATCGAATAATGTTTACCATCTCACTCTTTTTTAAACAGAAATGCCACTATGTTTACATTAAGTACCACTAATCAGTGGTCCAGCTGTCATTAGAAATCACACTTTTTCATGAGTGTAAACAAAGAATTTAAAAGACTCTAATGTGACCATGTTAGAAATATCGTCACTTGTTTCTTTAAAAATAAATAAATTAATTAATAATATATTGTTTCCTTAAGAGTTCCTTGCCTTTAACCTAAACCTAAGTCTACTTTGGGTAGTGATTAAGGTTCAGTGTTCAGCAGTTTGATTGCTGCCTCCTATTTGGTCCCTGCACTAAAGGTTGGTTGACCTTTTGGGTATATTCATTCTAAGTGTTTTCATGATAAGACCAGGAAGTCAGAAGACCCCACAAATGAAGTCGGATTTGTTCTACAAGTTGCACAACGCAAGTTACCCAGCAAAATGTTGTTTTTGCTCAAATGCCCTCCAAATTTAAAGTCAAATCAACTGCAGGGGACAATAAATATTTCAGAGGGGTTGCGTCAGCTAAGTGACATGGTCACAATGAGAGAAGCTTGCAGTCTGAATTAAAGATGTGCTCTGTACAAACGCTGTGGCCGCATTAGATTAGCCACAACCCGTAATCTGTCACTTAGCTGTAGCATGGCTTGCTGTTTGAACTGATGTAAACGGCTGCTGTCTGGGCACAGGGCTGGGGAGTGTAATGGGGATTCATTGATCCACTGGTCTTTTGCTGATTGAGTTAGATAATTAAAAAGCCTCTTGTATCAGTTCCATTAAGGATTGTTTGTGTTGCTTTTTTTGTTTGTTCTTGGTCTTGTTCTTGAACAGCAAAACTTGGAGCTCCAGAGAGCTGGTCATATAGCTTCATCCATAGGCTCCATGTATTTCTCTCATTTCGAAGCGGTATGATACAAAAAATAAAAATAAGATTAGTGGTGACCTTCTATGCAAAATAAAACATAAAACTTAATTGGGGGGTCTAATTTAGATTACATGAAGATGTTTTAAATATATTTTTATCACTAGTAAGAAGCATCTGATGGAATGCAAAAGTGAGTCTGTAAAGCATAATATTGAGCACAGAGTGTGAAGTGCCGGGATCACACTTATGCCTCCAAACAGGATCTGGAGAGACTGTGCTGTCCTGGAGCGAGCAGGCTGAGGTCTGCTTTGTACTTCCTCCAACGGGCCAACTGTCCTCTGCTGTCACTGGAAGCCGCGCCAGGCCTCCTCAGCAACCTCCATGATGTCTGCGGCAACGCTGAAAATAGCCATGCTGAGCTCATTAGTAGATTAGGTGTTGCAATGAATCTGTGTGGTTAGAGCTCCACGGCCTGATATTGTTCCTCCAGGATGGCAATTACAGCTGATTGACATGTTGGCACATGGGGATGAAGGGGTGGAGCCTGTAGCTCATGCTTGTGGAGGGGGTCCGTATGAAGGGCAAAATAATCTTCCCTTCAGTCTACATGCTATTCCCCAACAATGCGCCCCATGTCATTGGTATCAAATGAGGGATGCATGTTGGAGAGAGTTGCACTTCACCATGAATCAGCAGAAACAAGCATTCACAATCATGATAATTATGTATTGTGCAGGTTCTAGATGCAGAGATCATACTTAAAGTTTATTTGTTGACATCCAAAATTGTTTGACATCAGTGACTCTGCCCTCTGGTACATTCAGACCCTAGCTGGCTCAAACCAGCCCACAGAATTGAGATTCCTTCCGTGGCTTGGTAGCAGCAGGCTTCATCTGGTCATGGGCTTAATTAGTGACCCTGCCTTTATTTCCTTGCTTGCCTGGACCCAGTGGCACCGGTGAGAAGGGCCTTCATGTCGTAATTTCAGCCGGTCCTCCCCTTTTGATCAAGGATGCCTCACCCTCTCTGGGGCTTCACGTCATGGCTGCTAATCAAATAAATGTGCCCTTTTAAATGGATGTTGTGTGTGATTTCAGCCTGCCTGCCTCCCTCCATTTGAAAGAGAATCATTGTGAGGTCCCAGTGCCTGCCTGATGCCTCATCTTTTAAAGTAGAATGTTTGATGTATGTTCTTTTTTCAAACTTAGCTCTTTTTGCAGCTTTAAAAAAAAAAAAAATGAAGCTTAATTTGACAACATCAAACAAGCCATCAGTCGAAGCAAGAGAATATTTGATTCTTCTTTGCAGAATTCCAGCCCCAGCCCCCTACAAACTGCTGATTGAGTGAGTGCCTCTGATCACATACTTTAAGGGGGCAGAACCAACACAAAACTCCAAAAATGTTTTCCTCTATAGAGTGACATGCTTTTAAGATATATGGGGCTCAACAAATCAACTCATACAGATGATGATCTTGATCTGAAAACCTATGACACAATTAGGACCAAACCACATATAAAAAAAAAAAAATCAAAACAGGCTACATGTGATTGTTTAGAAGACCAAGAAAAATAATCTTAAGACAAAAATATGTTCCGCAGTTTAGAAGTTGAGAATTTGCCTGGTTTGTTAATCACATGAAGTGCCATAGCCAGATATCCAAATTGCTATGAATAATAACAGAGACATTTCAAAAGGAGACTATCCAGATCCTTCTCACCTTGTCACGTGAGCTACACAAGGCGCGGCACTGGTGGGCTTACTGCCCCCCCCACCCCAACCGTAGGAGACTAGAGCGGACACAGGCTCCATTCACTCCGATAAGAGATAATAATAATAATAATAAACTTTATTTGTATAGCACCTTTCATACAAGAATTGCAGCTCAAAGTGCTTCACAGCATAAAATTCAGTAAGAGACATACAATAGCAGTGCAAAGCAGTGCATAGCAGAATTAAAAACAACAGCATGATACAAACAATCAATATCATATCAGAACCTAATGTTCCAATAGGCTTTTGAATAACAATAATCTTGTTACAGAAATCAGTATAAAATAGTGAAGAATGAGATGTAGAGGGTTTGGTCGTATGTGGCTATTATTTTCTTTACCGTTGAAATCGAAGTAAATATCGGACCTTCCCTTACAAGTTGAAGGTGTTCAGCTTGACACAAAACGACGTTTTTCTGACTTGAAGATCCAGCGAAAAACAAGTTTGTTTGAGACTTGTCCCGCGATCTCACAGTGTTGACAGTAAACGCCAGTGTAAAGGTCCCGCCCACTTAGGAGACCAGATCTGTTCCATTTCCACCCCACTGGTGCACCTTTGAATGCGTTATCTTCTCTCATCTACTATCTTTGATAATAAGTCCACACGGTCCTCAGTCTGACGGACCAGCAATGAGGTCTACACCGTGTGTAGACTAAAACATGTGCTTATTCCACATAATTGTACATAGCCTACGTGGTCTTCATTCCAAACTATCAAAAATCTTACAGGGGGCACCTTTAAACCTTGAACCGAACGAAGCCCAGGGCTGAGGAACTCTCAGTTTCATATCAATGGCTCAGGTAAATGGGGGGTTTCTTATGTAATTCATTGAATTGAAATACTTTATTATCCCGTGGGGAAATTCACTCTATGAGCCCACAATGGAAGGACAATTTCTGACTTTTTAGATACAGTTATATATATTGTGAAGAGGGCACAATTTGTCTAAGTGTGTCCATATAGGTGTGTCTCATTTTTCAAGCAAAATACACAAACATTTGTATGGAGAGCTTTTTAAATGTACACTATCAAACACATTTCCACTTCAAATTAGATCATAACAAGTCATTGGACAACGCTGGCATGCATATTTTGTGTTTTAAGTTGTGGCGCTGTATTTCATCAACTTTCAAACTTTTACACACACAGAATTATTAATAAATAAGGCCCAATGTCCTTAAATTGCTTACCTTTCCTTTCAAATGTCATGTGAAACCACAGCATTGCTTCTGATATTAAATCTGAAAGAAATATTTTTCCTCCTAAAGTTTCATTAAATGTACACTAGATTGGGATCTCTGTAAACAACTTTTCTCATTTTTATCTGAAAAGGCCATCAATAGGGAAGTATGGTATGTAGTATCTGAAATCTTTGTTAAGCCTGTAATCCGAAATTGCCACCCTACCAATTTATATTGTTTACTTGCGATGGAAACTCAATTTATGTTCAATCTTGAGGAGCTGTGCATTTCGGATATATACTAAGGGTGTCTGCTATCGCAGGCGGCCAGGGGACTTACAGTAATTATAGCAGGACTTATAGTAATTCCGGACGGTAGTAATATCAAAACATGGCCAAGGACAAACACATTTACAATACATAACAACTATAAATAATGTATTGAATCCTTTTTCAATTGAATGTCGCTACTGAATCCTAAAAACAGCCTTGTGGTGATCGGAACGGCAGCGGGGGTCATTGTTGACTGTATCTGTCAGGCTTTTTAACATTGTACCTGCTGCGGAGATATCAAGCTCTTAGTTTGAAATGGGATCTGACTGTAAGAGATACTTCCTCTACCTCGGGCTGAGTGAACCGGTAAAAGCTTAGCGGAGGATGATGATGGCTGTGCTCACCCAGGATATAAAGTATTCCATTGGCTAGCCTAATTTCCCTCCTCTCTGTCTCTCTGCTGTGACAGGTTTATCAGCATGGGGAGGAAAGAGGGTCACAGTACTCTGAGGAATCCGAAGCACAGCCTGCTGAACTGAGACAGACAATACAATATTCACCATACACTCTGCTGTGCCTAATGATGGAGGTGCTGAGAAATGCTGGGTGAGGCACAGGGCCGGTCCTGTAAGATGTTGTGCCCTGAGAAAGATTTTGGACAATCAGACCCCTACCCGACCTGTACCTATCATGATTTGACTGAATCAAAATCAGAATCAGTTTTTTGCCAAGTATGTGCATACAAGGAATTTGACGCCAGTTTAGTAGCTCCATCTCCATGTACTTAAACAAAAGAAAAGAAAGGCAAAAAAGAGAATAACAACACGAGAATCTTCAGAGATATGCACAAGTAATGACTATATACAGGTATATACACACTGTTCCTGTGGACTGTAAACAGGATACAAATATTGCAAAGAGGTAAAGAGTGCAAGGAATGAAGAAATAATATTAGATGGTAGCAAAAAAAGGAAAATAATGTTACTTTATGTACATATGGTCGGTGGTTGTATGCAGTACGTACAGCCTGTTCAGATATACAATAGTGAGTGAAATGTATTGCACATTTTGTATTCTAGGCTAAAATAAATAAATATGATGTATAGGTAAAGTGGGTATTGAAGTGTTCAAGGGTTATTGCACAGAGCCACAGTGAGTTAACTGTTCATAAGTGTGACGGAAAGGGGGAGGAAATTGTTTCTTTTTCTGGTGGTTTTGGTGTACAGTGATCTGTAGTGCCTACCTGAGGGGAGAAGTTGGAAGAGATTATGTCCTGGGTGTGAGGGGTCTGTAGTGATTTTCCCTGCTCATTTCCTGATTCTGGAGGAGTACAGATCATGGATGGTGGGCAGGTCAGCACCGATAATCTTTTCTGCAGACCTGACTGTCCATTGTAGTCTATTCCTGTCCTGTTTGGTGGCCGATCCACACCAGACAGTGATGGATGTGCAGAGAACAGACTCAATGACTGCAGTGTAAAACTGGATCAGCAACTCAATTCCACTCCAGGATTCCACAGCCAACACAGTGCTGTTGAATATGTTGAGGGGGGGCCGTGGTGGGGGGCTCCTCCTGAAGTGTATTGTCATCTCCACAGTTTTGAGCGTGTTCAGCTCCAGGTTGTTGCGACTGCACCACAGGGCCAGCTGTTCGACCTCCCTTCTGTATGCAGACTCCTCTCCGTCTCAGATGAGGCCAATGACTGCTGTGTCGTCTACAAATTTCAGGAGTTGGACAGACAGCTCTCCTGAAGTGAAATCGTTGGTGTTAGAAGTGGTATTAAAGGGGACATATTATGGATCTGTGGAGCACATTCTTGAGGTTTTTTGCAAAGAAACTAGTCTTAATCAAATTTTAATTATTATATCCCCGAACGACAGTGTTGGATTAAGGACAGAGTCAAAAGCTGGACTGAGAATTCAGGCCATTTGGGGATATACCCGCTGTTTGTCACCGACAGCATATTTTCCCCACATACCCCACACCCAAGAGTGCAGCTTTTACAAACAAGGCAGTATAGCAGTGGTTCTGGCCAAAAAAGCACAGCTAATTGATTAATCAAAACTAATTCATTGCTTGTGTCCCCCCATGACATCACAATCAGCAATAATTCTGAACGGCTTGTTAATCTGAAGACGTCAAACGCTGGCCAAACAGCCAGGAGTATCTGTCATTTTTCTCCAGTGCCCAAATAACATCTCAGACTGTCAAATCGATACAAAGACTAGACAAAACCATTTTCTATAATATGTCCCCTTTAGCAACTTGATTTGATAAAAAATCTATTTGCAGCAAGAAAATTGTATTGATATTTCAAATCTCGAATCGTGACACAAATCAGCTGAAATTGGACTGTTTCTCTGTTCTTAGTTAAATAGATAATCAAAATAATTTTCAAAGAATTTAAGGCCCTCCAAAAACTCCAAACCTAACACCAAAACACACCTACCTACACACACCTTGACTAATACCTTGGATTCAGATGAATTTTAGTTTTTAAGTTGGACATTTTTGTCTGACATTCCTTGATGATCAAGTCACAATAAACTGAACTTTAACTTTAAATAACTTTCAAATCAATCAATTCAAAATGTAAACAGAAATAGCTAATTAGCTAATTAGTTAATTGCTAATGCTCGTTCCCATTTACTTGTCAATAGGTTGGATAATACAACCATTTCATGCCAAAAGCTTTCCAGTATTAGAATTTTTAAGAAAATCCACTTCCTGAAGTCATTTAATTGAAAGTGAATTGATCCCAACCCAGATGTGGTGTTGGCAGATAAGAGAGAGTCACTTTTATCCTTATTTTACTGCAAACCTGGTGAAAAAGTGATAGGTGCTGGTTTAAGGGGCATGGGGTACCATGGGAACATCATATGGGGAACTCATCACCACAGTAAAAAGGACAGATTCGTTTCACAATTAAAGGCTATTGTGCAAACCTTTGTGACTCCTCAACAACAGGGGGTCAAATAATGCCCTTTGAAACAGAAATGTGTTGTGGCATTGTCAGCCTTAATCTTCAACTTCCCTGTGATACACCAACTAAGTTCAACAAGGGAGGGGGTTGAGGATCGCCAAGCTGTGTCACTATGACCTAAAAGCAAGACTTGTAAAACACCAAGGTAATTCACATAATGCAGGATGCATTGGCATACAAATAAAAAGCGCCTCCGGGCATCATAGTAGTGACATGTCTCAGTAACGTCCTGAAGAGGCCCGAATGTGTGATTTAATAACAAGTTTATACTCTGACAAATAAATTGTATTTGTATTCATGCCCTTTGGTTTGATTTAATAGGTTTGATTTTATGCCCCGGACAGTTATTCTGAAAGGAAGATAGTGTATGTGAAAAGCTTAGATAGGAACCTTGCCCCAGAGAAAAATCTTGAGAGAACATCTTCAAATTGAAGTGAAATAGATTCAAATTTGTTTGGTTAAGAGGTTTACATTATGATGAATATGCTGTCACTTTGTCAAGTTAAAAGCCTGAGGCTGATAGGTGTAACCATAGCCAATATGCAAGTGTGCTTGTCCTTTTATTTGACTTTATTGACATAGACTTTGCATGGCATGTACCACATAACCACCAATGTCTGAATGTGCCTTGGCCTTTATCATTTGATAAATGCTTTTCCTCTGAGTGCATGTCTGGTCCCCTTACAAGAATTCCATGACTATTACCAAAAGCCATCGCACCAGGAAGTAATCTAATAATGAATACAACAGTAGTTTACACACTCTCTGCCTTTTGTGTCCATAATGTAAACAATGGAACAGCGGGCATTCAGACCCCCTCTAATGGAACACCAGTACAAACACTTCCATTCATTTAATCACAATTCTTTCTTTCAAAGCCAACTGCCTGAGCAGTGGATGAGAGGCTAATGACCCATGAGCAATAAGCAAGTGTTTGAGTAAATGTACTCTTGGAAGAAGAAAAAAAAAAAAAGCTTTTATGGAATAGCGTATCAATATTTTAAGCAATGCTTCTATGGCATTCCCTCTCTAACTGGATTAGCTGTGTGATGTGTTCTGACAGTATGTTGTTAGTGATACTCCATTTGCTTTGTCTATCATCTTATTTTCCCCCTGGTACTCCACAGAGCACCGTTATATTTCATAATTTGTTTTGCTATCAGGGCTGATTTGTAAATGCGCAAATTCTAATTAGCCATAGCTACTGTTTCTAATTTATTAAATATTAAATGATTCCTGTGGTGGAGTCTCTCCTCACAGCCCCCAGATGGAAGTTTGTGGTATGCAAATTCAATTGCCTTTTGGTTGTCAGCACTTTTTAAATGTCCCATTTTCTGACTGAAGCCCATTTCCCCCTTGTTGTTTGTTTTTCTGTCTCCATCGCCCCTTAAGTTGATATTAATTCATCTCAGATCTCCAGTTGTGTTTGGGTTTTCAAACAGAAGTCTCATACTCAGTTAGGCTCCAGCACCACTGCTTTATTTAACTTCATTAGAGCTGTCCTAATATTGGCTTTGTCCACTTAGAACAAAGGGTGCTTTACATTCTCTCTGAAGTTAACTTGCAACTGAGAACACAAGTACAAGGCATCGTTTTGTTGCACTTAGCTTGCTACAATCCCTCTTGTGGCAAATTAATCAAACACAAAAGGACTTTGTTGTCAAACAGTTAAACAGTATATGAGCTGTAGGACTTTTCACTCTGAAGGTGAATGCCACAACAATCCAGTTGCTTCCATGTACTGATAATTCCTGCTATGGCCAGAGGTGGAAAGTAACTAATTACAATTACTCTAGTTACAATAAACAAGTCAGGTTTTTTAGTAATGCAGCTTTTTTGAGTACTTTCAAAGGCCTGTACTTTTACTTGTACTTGAATCATTTTTAAGCATTTTGGCTACTCCTACTTTTACTTGAGCAAGTTTTATTTATAAAAAAAAAAAAAAAGGCTACTTCTTATAACTAATACATGTGATTAAAAAGGGACAATACTGATCCATCAAAATGTTTGTGAAGATGAAGCCAAAAGGACAGTTCATTTTGGGGGGACAATTTTAGAACATACACAAAGATCATAATGATTTTCATTCAAAAGTAACTGTGTAATGTGTACATTTACTTTTATTTGAGTAATGTTCTGAACAAACGTAGTCTAACTCCAACTTAAGTAGGAAATTTGACTGAAGAAACAGCAGGCCTCTTTACTTAATTAAACATTTTAGTATACAGGTTGCCTTTATACCTGGCTTCTTCATGTATACAATTTGAGTTCCCTTTTTTATGCTTTCTATTGACAGTTATTCTATGAAAGTTGCCTATGAATTTTATATGATTTGAAATGTTCCTGAATGTCAGTACCAGACATTTATTGAAAGCCCACTTATCCTGAGTGAACTTCAGACTAATTAAGTTTCAAGAAACACATCCATCAAGGTATTGTGGCAGATAATTCACAGTTGCTGTCTCGGTCAGAATTCCTCCTCAGAATGACATAGTGTACATGATGCATACCTCTCTCTCCTCAACTCTTCCTGCTAACTGGATTACCGATGGCATAACATGATAGTTGTTAAACATCATCTGTTGCGAGTTATAAGAACATTAAATTAGGTAATTGTTGACATACTGTAGATATACATCATAAAGCTGATTGAACACATACCGCATTTCATTAAAACTAAGAGTGCACCAGCCACAGACACCTTCACCTTTGCTATAAGCAGTATAATGTAAAGTTTTTAACTTAAACCGAATTAAACTATAAATGGTCGTATAAAAAAAAAAAAACTATAAAAAAACTGTTTTATAAGTATTCTCATTATCATCCAAATGAAACAGAACAAGAATATAACCTCTCTTGATCCTTCCCACACAAACATTGCAAGGGTCTCAAAAGTACCAACAGTAGTTAGCAGACAAGCCAAAACTCACAGCTCATTAGCAAAATTATGCCTGTTCCTAACTACACCTCCCTCTATTTTAGCTCCTAGTGGTCTCTGGTCTGCCTAACTCCTTTGCATAATATACCCCCCACCCAATTTGTCATGAAATCCCTCATTTGCTGGATACTCGAGAGCAGATTATGCTTATTTTTCATTTGGACAGTGGGAGATGGAGCCAGGTGTTTGGCAGCAGCAGAGTGTTCAGGTGTAACTGTGCCGGTGACGGGACATGACGAACGGCCGCAGATGAAGGATGAGGCGTGGAGGATTTTGGGGAGAGGGGCACCCCGCGACCCGCTCCC
>OMKL01034135.1:2559-17373 GCA_900302295.1 Parasudis fraserbrunneri
GTGATGAATGAGGGTCTGTAGCAGGTAGAACCCTTCCATACTAGCAAGGACATTAAGTGGCATTGATGCAAAGCACTCATAGTGCCATTGAGAGCCACACTTCTACATCTTCATGACTGCCTAGGCTGTGTGTGTGTGTGTGTGTGTGTGTGTGTGTGTGTGTGTGTGTTTTGCAGATGGTACAAAATGTGTTGTGTAAATATTCAGAGGATAACAGGACACTATGATACTGCGCCTGCGGTACAATCTGTGTCTGTAATGCCGTCAAACAGCGACCTCTAGGCAAAAGAGCCCCGCTTGGTATTGCACTTTGTTCACTTTTTTGTTTTCATCTGACCTGTGGGTCAGAAATGAGTAAAGATATGGACTGAAATATTTCTGCTTTTCAATCCACCTTTTGCACTCAAGCACTTTTTTGGGGTTGACCGCGCCAGTCTTTAAAAAAAACCCGATGTTTTTGCATTGATGTCAGCATGTGTGGACTGTGTTTTTGAGGCTTCCTGGCCCAGAGATTTTTGGTGCGCGGGTATCTCTACTGCTGACCTCCGGTGTAAATATTGAATGTAACTTTGGACCTAGCGCAGCCGAATACTGACGTCCAACTTTATAACAACCAGCTGGTGCAACGGAACCCAGGAGTGTTGGGTGCATTTGATAGTAAAATTTATGTTCATACAAACCGAAAAAAATTAAATAAACACTGAACACTGAATGAACACAAAACGGCATCACCAGCACAGTATTGCTTGCTTCATTCATTTCATTTATCTATTTATTTATATAGGGAAAAAAGCTTTTAAAATACAAGGATATGACATTTGAAAAGAGCTTGAGCCCTACTCAGTAGACCTACAGATTTTCAGAGGGTTTCATTCCAGTACAGTAGCCTACAGTCTCCACTTGGATGAATCCTGTGTGTTTTTCTTAAAAGAACATCGTCTCCTCTCGCCCGCCGAAGGACTCCATGAGCAATAGGGATTATATAACGGGTTTTCTTTGTGCTTTTTTTTTCTTTACTGCCAACGTAGCTTGAGTAGGAGCCAGTCTATTCAACCCTCCTTACCCATTACGAGCTCCTACGGTTTCCAGTAAGCAGCCGGAACATGCTCCATCTCAGAGCCAGGACACCCACACACACACACACACGACCTTACCTTACCATCCCCTCCTGTGCGCATTATACCCTCTCTCTCTCTCTCTCTCTCTCTCATACCGTATCTGGAGTGAGGAGAGAAACCCGGGCCCGCGTAGACGACCTCACACTACCTCCGCAGATACCAGGAGAATACCCCCCCCACCCCATCCCATCCCCAAGGTTATCGTGCAACGGCATTAAACACACAGCTTTCCTGGATAAGCATCCATTAGTAGAACACACACCAGTGCTGCTGGTGGTGGAGGTAGGGCCGGGCGATGTATGTTATATGTTACATGTAGTTCTGACAGTACAACTGTATTTGACGGTATAGTTTTCCAGTACAAATTACAATGTGATTAAGATTTTCACGTCTTCATCTTGCGCTACAATTGTTGTGGTGTCGCTGCATTGAAAATGGTCTATTTACTTTTACTTTTTTTTTAATAATACCTAATAACTAATAATTTTTTAGTAACTTAAAAACATGTTTTACGATATGTATATATATATCGTTGACGATGGTATAGTGAAAATCCATACGGTTTGCATGGATCCATGCCGGAATGGCTTCATATTCGGTATACTTCCAAGCCCTGGGTGGAGGTTGTCCAACTCGGTATGGCGGTCGCAGTTTGTTGTAGATTTGCCGGTTTGGTTGTTTTTGTCACATGTTTCGATTGTCCGTTAGTGTTTGTTACGTAAATATGCCTTGTGCTATGGTTGGGCAAAAATTATGTTTTTTACTATATTATTGTTTATCATCTTACAATGGGGGTCATATCATAATGAAATGATGATATCATGACATCGCTGTATACAATTTTGTTTTCTAAAAGAATGACAACAAACACATTAAATGGAATCTCTCACAAATTTAGATCAGAAATATTTGAAGGCATATCATATGCAAATTGAGTTTTGGTTTGATATTGCACTTAACATTTACATTACCATGCAGTTCAATGCACTGAACATCAACTGGACTATCATGATATTGAAAAAATCTTGTCTTCACGTAACATGGGTCTGAGTCCAGGCAGGTGGCCTGTGTTGCATCGCATGTCACCCCCACGTTGTTCAATATAGCATAAATGGTACACTCATGGTACACTGGATAATGCACTTGTAATGCCCTATTGGACACTCTGTACACTTCTCTCCACAGCCACGACTGTCTGCCACAGTGCTTCCACTGATGTACACAGTATGTATGTATGGAAAGTGATGCGTCCCTTGTGTGCTGTACTCCCTCTGTGTGCCATACGCAAGGTCCTGTTGTCATTGTACTGGGTACGGTTATATACTGGTAGTTATAGTTACGTCTTTGCACCGTTGCCATCATGACAAACACCTGTGCATTCATTGTATTTGGCAAGAAAAGTGACTGATGAATGTCTTAAAACATAGTCGACGAGAAAACATATGAACGGATCATCCGCTGTTCGCAGGATACGCCTGCCGACGGTACAGACGCAGAAGAGAGAATAAAAAGTCAGCGCCGAGGGGAAATGCTTCCCCGACACCACAACTGTCATGAGAATTCATCCCCACCTTTCCAAGCAGTGGAGTGATTGACAAACCTCCAGCCCGACAGCGGAGGTCGTCCGGGTGAACCGGGACGCCGTGTGACACACACACACGTCCTCCAGATGCTCTCTCCATATTCGCTGCCTACAGGCAGTCTATCTCGGGCACTTCCTCCTCGCCATACTCCCCAGGTTTTTAAAACATCGTTTGCGTCTAATGGCCGTGCTCATTAGCCGCGTCTGAAAAACACACTCCGGTCATTACCAGCCACATTTGCAGTCAGGCTTCATGCCGGCATCGGCCGTTTGACTCATCCGTCACAGCCCCATTCCTTGGCAGTTGGCACTGCAAATGACGGAAAGCGCGAATCTTCTAATTATCTGCGACTATCTTTATCTGCTTACACTGCCGGCCAACATGTTTTGACAAGGCTGCTTTATCGGTGCGGTGAGAAACCCGGTCTGAAACCACATCCATCATGTCGAAGTCGCAGAGGCCACTTGGGGGACCACATATGCAGTGGCGCGCTAAGAATTGCACTTTACCTTGGCGCGGGGCCTCTGGTGTACAAGCAGAGTGGAGAGAGAGGAGGGGTTGTGTATGAGCGGAGGGAACGAGGAGGAGACAATAGCACTCAGCTCTCTTTCATTATTTACTTGTACCACTGTCAGATATGGACAAATGTTACAGGAGAACTTCTGTATGCCGCGGGAATATGGTGTCCAGAGAAAGCCCCCCAGAGTCCGCTGGATCAAAAGTTCATTTGAAAACCTTGAAAACTAGTTCCGTCTTTGTTACTGTTTGAAAAAATACCTATTACGAGTGAAACAGGAGCACGGCTTGCTTTGTCAATTTTAAAGTAAATTGACTTTGGAATCGTAGCAGTGCACTTCTTCAGATTGTGAATATTCTGTTTTAGATTGCATGAGGAGGCGAATAGTGTGGGTGTGCAACAGCCTGTCCAAGTAAGAAATAGAGAGAGTGTGGGAGGGGGAGCACGCCGGCTATCCTTTGTCAACTGCTCAGTGCCATTTAATGGCCTGTAAACCCCTTTGCTGGAAAAAGAACAGGCAATTAGCATACTGAGTGGATTACAAGATTGTTCTGACTCCTGGATTAATGTGTGCACTTAATCTTCTCATTGCTAAGCGATTCTTGGATATGGGTATTCAAGGGGAACACATTTTTTTCCTTCTCCATAAACCCAGGCTCAACATGAAAAGGGATTTCTACCGTGGTGGCACCAAAAATATGGCTATGTGCTTCACTGCTGGGTGATCAAAGCGGAGTTGTTCAAGCTTGTCAATATTATCTTTTCTTTTTTCTATGGCTCTTTGACTGTTGTGGCTAATCCTTTGTAAGAGTAAAGGGCATAGCAGGTAGTCATATACTATCCATACCATCGGATGCTTTGACCAGGGAACTAAGGTAACTCCATTGACTGGGGATGCACCAATATCACTTTTTCATCATATAAGAGAATAAACAAATCACTTTTTCATTGCCATTATTGATTCTAAGTCCTAAACCTTACTGTATGAGTATCAGCCGATACCGAGTACCGATCCATTTCATACTTTTACAGTATCACATTTTCAGTTGATACTGAATACTGTCATCTTCCAGCACTCTGCACTCTAAAAACACGCTCAGCTCTCAGCTGTCGGGAATGTGCAATAGCGCTGTGTTTCCATTGACACGAATGGCAAAAGAGAAGCCAACGCTGAATGGACAGGTCCCCGGTAGAGAGACAGCCTAGGTCATCTCAGCTGGCTACTGGCGATCCAGTTTTGTCTGAGAGCGTCCACTGCCCATCCTGGCCTGTGACGTACAGACGTTTTAATCATCTCACCATTCACAAGGCCGAACACTTTCTAAGTAGGGTTGCAACAAACGATTATTTTCATCATCGATTAATCTGTCGATTATTTTCTCAATTAATCGATCAGTTGTTTGGTCTACAAAATGTCAGAAAATTATGAAAAATGTCGATCAGTGTTTCCCAAAGCCCAAGATGACGTCCTCAAACATCTTGTTTCGTCCACAACGCAAAGATATTCAGTTTACTGTCATAGAGGACTAAATAAAACAGAAAATATTCACATCGAAGGAGCTGGAATCAGAGAATTTTGACTTTTCTTTCTTAAAAAATTACTCAAACCGATTAAACAACTATCAAAATAGTTAATTTAATAGTTGACAACTAATCGATTAATTGTTGCAGCACTATTTTTAAGGTAAGGTAAGTAATGATCTAACAATAATACAAATAAATAAATAAATAAAAACATGTGAGACAATAGTTATCAGTTTGAGGAGGGGCAAATGAAAGTACAAAAATGTACTTGTTGCATCACAAACAAGTCCACCACGTGGTTCATACTTGCACTCCAGAATAGGCTACATAATTTTTTGTCAACCATAAAAGAAAAATAAGTTGTCAAAGCTGGGGGGGGTTCAGATATTATTATCTGGAGGACTGCTCCAACATCCAGCTCTCTGCGAACGTTATGTCATCTGGGGGGGAACTCCGAGTTTTGAATTTAACGTGCATGGTTAAAGCAAGACTATTAATTCAGGTCACGACGTGCACTGAACCGAAAGGCTCAGTATGAATACGTGTTCCATTACACCCCTATTTGGAATACATCATCTCTTGTCAACAGCAACAACAACAACAAAATAAGGCCAGTCAATGTCATAGATGCAAAGCTAACTGGTCTTACACAAAGCGTTTTGCCTGTGAGCTGCCACAAGGGGCAGAGTGGCTAACCGTGAGTGAATTACTGAGTGAGTGAGTGAGTGATGACTGACTGACTGACTGACTGAGTGACATTGCTGGTCATAGAGGTGCTTTTTTAACAAATGAAAAGTTGTTAAAGCTCTATTTCAACATCCATTTTGAGTACTCAGGTAACCATGCCCATCCCTCATGTTAATACAGCATGGTTACACAACAGGTTAACACAACTGAATAATACAATATTGGTGGAGTTTGATACTCTGTTTCTGTCTCTGCATGCAAAGCCACATCAATAGTTGACAAACACATAAAAAATATGGATGCTAAACTTTCACTGATCCTCCCACAAAGTCGCTAGACTTTTCAATGGTCTCTTTTAGCGAATTAAGTCACTAAGAGGGTCAGAATAGTTCATAAATCTAGCGACAAAGTCGGCAAGTTGGCAACGTGACTATTAGGTCAATTCCCAGCCAGCCCCGCATCCTTGATGTTAAGTGCAGTCGTTACAATGATAAGTGGGGAACATAATTTTTTAATTTCAAAAGGAAATAGCGATGGTGTGGTCGAGGTCTGGTCTTTATCATTTCAGACTCGAGCAAATGCAAGAGCCCATGAAGAAAAATGGTTCAGGATCATCATCGTATGAAAAAAGGAAACAAACTCCAGGCACTCTTATACGGAGCAGGAACCAAAAAAATTATTTATTTTGAAATGCTTGTCGTGTGCAAAAAAAAAATTTTAACCGTAAATTTCGACCCAACATGTCTTCATCAGGGAACAGACGAAAGAACAAGCAGACTCTTTCTAGACTCAGCTGGAGATGTCGACCAATCCTGACTGATGATGTGATGGCAGGTACAGGTAGGTGAGGAACACAACACAATAGGAAAAAATTTTGGTACAGGTACCATGTCTACAGAAAACAAAACAAATTGCCTACATTTCAAAATAACAATAGAATATTAAACATATTAAACATCTATAGCAGTATAGTGGTGTGTCTTTCAGTAGTGTTGTCAAAAATACAGCTTTTTCAATATATATTGATTCTGAATATTTGAATACTCAGGTTTCAATACTCATTTGCACTGAACTGTCGATACCAGCTGCCTGCATTTTTCTTGCTCTGACACATATACTAGGTGCTCCACATACATACATACACACACACACACACACACACACACAAAGAGCAATTCAAAATTAATGAAATAAAAATTAGATACTCTCAAGTAGGCCTGAATCAAACATCGCTATCATTCATTTTCACGCCGACACACGAGAGCAACCAAGCGACACAACTTGCCGCACACGTGTGCGACTGTCTATGTTCACAAAGCTTTATTTATAACAACAAATGCGCTGCAAATTGTCAGTGCACAGCCCCCGACTTCGGTGACTCCACACTCTGTATGTCCTTGAACATAAAAGTCAGACATTCTCTGTGTACTCTGATACACAGCTATGCCACACACCTCGCTGTCATCTTGATTTGGCCCTTCCGACTCTCTGTACTCCATGATAAACTTGGACCGCGCTCTCTCGTCCTATCTGGAGAAACTGGGCCTTCGTCTGCTATCTCTGCCATCAAACCCGCATCGCTCTACCTATTCGCTGGCTTTGATATGATCTTTAATCCATGGCTCCCCACCTCACCTCTGAATCTTTCACCCAGAGTGTCAGCCCAGAAATGAAAAGGGCTGATAACTTTGCCGCGCTATCGCTCAGGCGCCAAGGCGCGCTCTCTCTCAAGACGGCATCCTCACCTTCACACACGTACACAGACCACATACACAGACACACACGTCAGCACACGGCCGCACATACACACACACACACACACACTCACACACACACATGCACGCACACAGACAAAGCTGTGTTCAATATGGCAGATAAAGATTTTTTTAAATTGTGTCAAAACTCATTACATATTTATTGCCAAACCTCGGAAACTAGCTGACACTGAATGCTAATATCCAGCAGGTAGTGCCCATATGCCAATGAGTCATAGAGTTGTAAGCAACTTGAGAAAAGTTCTGGGGCGTGTTGTTTACCTTGCAGCATTCGTGAGAAAATGGACTCGGAAGCAATAACCGAATGCATTGCTCCATTTCTCTAAATATCAATGGAGATTACCATCTTCACCGCGGTACTCTGCTTCCGTCCCTGCAGATAAAAAGGCTTTCAGGATGCGCTCCTTCAAAACATTAAAGTGCTGACTCACTGCTTCCCATCAGAAGGGAACAGATGGTTGAGACATACCTTGCCTCTCTACTGAGATATGCTCACTAGTCCAACTATTCAGCCACCCGGCACTGTTGGGCTACACTAGTGTTTTATTGTAGAACAAGCTTTACTCTTGGGTACTTTTTGGTGGCTAACAGCTGTAGAGAAAGAGGGAGAATGTGTGTAGGGAGGAGAGAAGGAGAGAGAGAGAGGGAGAGAGAGAGACACTGACTAGCTCCCTAGATACATTAAGAATGCGTTTTCTCTTTAGAAATCAATAATGTCTCACTGCTGTGAAGATCGCCAGAAATGCCATCGCCTTCAATTTATTCATCCATTCCTCCCAATGAACACACTGCGGTGATCTAGGGCTTTCTCTCCCGCTCGCCTTCCCTCTCTCTCCTGGTCTATATCTCTCGGGAGCCTCTTTTTACTCGTTAAGATCTCTCTGGTCCTCAGCGGTACCGTTTGCCTGAAAAACAAATGGACGGAGCGTGCTGTTCTTGAATCCCTTAGTTGTCTGCACAGGTTAGCATCAAGACGATTAGTTCTGTTCTGCCTTTATTTTTTCCCCGTCGGGCTAAGTTGGGACATTTGAGGGCTGCGCTGCGTGATATTCTACGATGCAGAGCCCACCTCTAGCTGTATAAAAACACACAGTTGAGATGAGGAATACAACGCTACTTCCACCGCCCCACACACACACACACACACACACACACACATACCCCCCCCACTATTTGCTGCTGTTTACCACAGCGGTACACTGAAAGTCTGCTGGGCTTCATACACTGTGCACAGAAACCTACACACACACACACACATGCACACGCACACACACGCACACGCACACCTACTGCAGACTAGCAGATAAACACACATTTGTTCATTTCTCTTAATTATCATGATTAGCCATAGACCAGGGTGCATGGCAGCTCTCTGTGCCACCAACAGATGCTATCGTTCCCCGCTTTGGCTCCGAAGAGGGGGGGTGGAGTACACGGAGCATCCTTGCACATCACACACAACGCACCACACCGCCGACTGAGGCTAAGCGGTCGGAAAAGAATTACCGATGTGGCGCGATAACCCCCCTGGGAATAGATGGAAGTTACCAAATGTAATTTCTAGACGAGGTCCTGGTGACATTTCTGGCTTGTATTGTCCGTCAGAGAAAATCTGCTGGCTCCTCTGCCATGAGTCATCTGGCCAAAATTTCCAAGTTAGCCTTATTACTGAAAAAGTAAGACATCTGGAATCCTCAGAAAACATTGCTCCTGTCATTATTACCAGATGTTCGATGCATTCATCGGTGATCTTTTGTATATCCAGATTCTATCTATAGAAGATGAGGCCATTTAAGCCCACTTGTTGGTACAGGAACGTGGATGTGAGACATTCGCCAATGCACACACTCCGTGTGTAGGGGAGCGCATGCGAGAGTGCGTGCGTTTTAGGGGTACAGTCATGTATTGTCTTGAGAAGCATGGATATACAGTACAGCGGGAGCGTGCGCATGCATTGGAATCACTTCTGCTGAGCATAACAGTAAAGCACGGCTCAATGTGAAGCCCTCACTCAGCAACTTAAATGCTGGCGCCGCGAACAAAGGGGTCAGAGCTTACAGTAATTTTTGTTCTATCCACATCAATAGACGACACTTCACCGGGGGGGGCGATGAGAACCTGTCCGCCGTTATGAACAGGGTCTGTTTGCACGAGACAAAGCGAAGCGAATGCACTCTGTTGCACATTAAGACACCTTTCAACCCCACCTGCCACGGAGCAGAGTCTTAACGGCTCAATTCTGTATTCCCTCTCAAAACCACTGAAGTCAGCTCTAGTTTATTACAGCTAATGCACCATCTGTTTCCCAGGGCGAATCCTCATTAAATATGGAGGAGATAAATAACATATCTCACGTCTGCAGGACCCAAACGTGAGCAGCGCTGGAGAGCAGGGAGGACTCGGACGGGCCTATCAGGCTTCTTTGCATGAGACACGTCAGAGCACCAGTGAAAAATGGGATGCATGCAACGGTGGCTGTTGTTTAAAATATTGCAACCTCAACCCATCTTGACAAAGAAGCTGTGCTGCACAATGAGACAGAGGGGACCGTCTAACGCCACAAACTAACAGTATCATTCCAGGCGGGGGCTCCACCAACAACAGCCAATCAAATATTTTTCTGAGTGGGTCTGAGTTGAAGGACAAACAGAATTGACAGCAGAGCATTGCCAATCAAACGTTCCCCATATGAGGAAATCATCGGTCTATAATAATTTGATTATTATTATGCCAGGGCTCAATATATCAAATTCATATTGTTATTGTAATATGAAACAATGCAATATCTATATAGCAAAGACTGCAATATAGACTTTTTTTTTTAAATTATAATTATTATTTTTTTTATTCATTTTCAAAACAAACATAATAACAGCGAAAGTGAGATTGAGCAGAGTCTGGCTGACGTGCCACACTCAACCCCAGAAGTACTTGGTGCTTATAATACAAGATCTGCCATCACTGGGAAATCCAGAGTAATGCCAGAGGCTTACACTCACACAGCAGGTAAATGTATACACACACAATACATATACAAAAGAAATATAGTTTTCTATCCTGGAAACTCATGAACACATTTCTGTTTTAGTAGAGATTTAAAGAGGTGAAAGCACTACTGAGGTAAAAGCATTCCTGCACATGGGAAACTCAAATATTACAGTTTTGTCGATTAAATCAACCAATCGATTGGTCGAGGAAATCCTTGACAGTTAAGTCAACTAAGAAATTCTTCGGCCGAGGGCAGCCCTACAAATAACAGACTCTGTATGAGATTTTGTCCTCATAGCACAGGCTCGTTGGAGCTGTGGTGTGTATGTTTTTCAAAACAGAGCGCGGCGTACCAAGAGAGGAAGAAAGACTTAGGCTGGTCAATTCGCTTTGACTGTATAGTGTTTCATCATAAAACGGTTCATATAACGCCTAAGAATTGTTGAAGGTCATTGGCTCGGGAAGCGTGACTGCTAAGAGACTGATAAATACACTCGGCACCTTTATACGCTCACCAATAACGCGCAGTAATCTCTTTTGTTTATCCATTTCCCCAGACAATTAAATTCTCCATTACTGCCGTGTGTATTACAAGGACATATGTGCGTGGGTGTGTGGATGAGTGAGTGTATGATAGCAAAATAAAATATATTCCCTTGATGCCATTTAATTTTAGTAAGCCACTCAGGAATCCGCTGTGGACGCTTTATACTGTATAAACACCCATTTACCATCTAATGCTCCAATATCTATTGCAAGATAAGCTGTGAAGCTTACTTTGTCATCATATCATTTTACAGAATAGGTAAACAGCTATGGTAAATCACAGTAAGATCTCAAAGCACGCTTATCTCGTTGAAAATAATTGGTGGAATGAACGAATGCAAGCCGTGAGAAGAAACACATTCGGCTGAGCTTTTTAAAAGTAGAACATCTTCTTTACTCCCCTTTTGAAAACAACAAATAACCATTTCTTAGCTCAATCACTTGACATCAATACATGAGTGATGCAGAACAAGAGGCCCCTTTTAAACAGTTCTACACTACGTCGATGAAAATTATCGCCCCGGCCATCTCACTTAATGGCTTAATCACTTAATACCCTTTATGTCTCTTTACTCAAGAGATCACAGATTACAATGTAACCAATTCGTTCTCTTTTGTTCGGTCAAAGTCATCATCGTTAAAGAGTTACGGGGGGAACAAGGCACACTGCCCCTCAAGCTAAAACCGGACCACACCTACACCATTATCACTGTATAGAGAGGGCGACCAGAGATCCTCTGGGGGCAAGAGGTTACACATGTTTTGCGGCAAGAGTGTGTGCACCTACAAGAGCGGGGGCGGTGGTAGCCTTTGAGATTAGAATAGCAAGCTTGTGACTGGAATGCCACCAATTCAAATGCACACACGTGTAAGGAACTTTGGGAGCGTGAGTTTGTGAGCGACATTGGTGATGGCAGAGTAGTTCATGCTCTCTCTTGATCATTTGCACTGTGGTAGTGCCTTTGAAGATGGCACTTAACCCTCAAACTCCTCACTAGTTTTTCAATGGCAAGAATTGCGCACAGAATTGTGGTACAGTAGTAGAGATCTGAGTTGTGAATGTGTATTATGATCATTGATTGTAAGAGAAATCATTAACAACAGAATCGACATTGCTTTATTCTTCTCTTATATAAGCAGCAACAGCAGCAATGTTTGAAATAAATCACTATCATAGGCTCTCACAGCCCTATGGAACTCATTCACTCCCTCCTCCGGCATCCTCCCTCTAGCTGCTAGCATGAAGGGACAGCTGGTAGAGAGCGGAGGGGTGGGCTGGGTCATGGTGACTGCAGCTTCAGCCTCATCATCTACAAAAAGTTGCCACATCTTTTAAATATATTTGTAGCTAAACAATTAGCTAGGAAATTAGCTTTCATGTATTAGCCTATGTACAGTAATTAGTTATTAGCCTTGGCGAACACCGCATCGACATGCTCTGGTATGGCATGTGGTGAATGAGGATGAAGATGGGTCCGCGAGAGATGGAGAACTGTGAGCAAAGCAGTTGAAAACTGCGCATTTCTGCACATTTGTATTATGCTTGCTCGACACGTTTTGATAAATTGCTCGTATCGCCTCCCTTACTGGCCAGGGATTCCTTACACTTGTGGCAATGAGCGATGTCATCTCCACTCGAGTAAAATGTAACCACACAATGCTTAGTTCTCTCTCTCTCATGTTGTACTGTGCCCCGAATAAGTGTGTGCGCGCGCACGCGCGTGTGTGAGAGTGTGTATGAGTGTGTGTAGAAGAACAGCTCTGCCGCTGACACGGACGGGCACCGAGAGAGAGAGAGAAAGAGAGAGAGAAAGCTGCAAGATTATTATGCAACATTTCCATAAATTCCTTGAAAACCATATTTGCCACTATGGAAATGTCACTCTAATTTCTCCAGTACCGATAGCAGAACCAACAATGTCAGCCCTTATCAATACTCCCACGTTTTACCAATTCAGAACGGTTCCCATATAGAATCAGCATTCAGGGGGCATCCCCGGCTTTTAATACTCTTTGCCGTGTCCAAACAAATACTCGTTCTTAAAAACACAGAAGCCACATTAACAAACAAATATCCAAATAGCCAAATAGCCAAATAGTTTGGGCCCAGCCCTACTAAGCTTGTTTAAATGAGGGCAAGAAAAGAACCATAGACACCTAATATAATATATTCTGTAATCCCTTTTGTGCAAACGGACTAGTGGATGTTGACAGTATTACCTGGCCTGTGCTACAGAGTTGTTTTTTTTTTTGCCACATTCAAACTATAAACTCTAATAAATGTGTAGGAGTACCCTAACTCACAGCTGCACATATATCTTCCGGCGTTATACCCTTCAACAGGGCCGTAGCCCTAGAAGAACGTTACGCGGACCCTCCAGAGGTGCCGAGCGAGTGTACAGTACGGCCCCGGCGGTGACGTCTTGTTCTCTCAACTGAACAGAGATTACCTGCAGCATAACCACTGCGGTATTAAAGCCCCTACGTAGAGAATGTTCAACAACAACATATCATATCATATGTCACTGTCAGATTAGTTGTGAGACCTTGGTTGACCACTGCCGAAACAATTGGTATCGTAATTCAACTCAGACCACGTTTCCCATAAACCATAAACCCCAAAAAACAAAAGCACAAATCCACTATACCTACACATATTAGTTATGACTGACTGTATGATTTCTAATCAGAATGAAATTAGCCTTGCCTTCAATAGGTTGCTTCGTACATGCCGGGCATTTATTCGATAGGGGATTTACTGGGCCTCTTCCTGTTGATGTTGCCTGTGTGTGTGCCATGGGCCACGCCTCTCAGTTCTCCTTTCATCCCTTCTCATTCAATGATGTATTTGATGCTTTGCAATCCATAGATCCCAGGAGTTCTGGGATAAATTGGATCCTTTCTTTTTCTAAAATTGTCTGCTCCTATTATCACTGAGCCATTAACGCATGTATTTAATCTTTCCATTGCAACGGGCAGATTTCCTATTGTTTGGAAATCGGCCCATTTGATTCCTTTATATAAAGGAGGTGTTGGGGATGATGTAAATAATTACCATCCAATCTCCAAACTACCTTGCCTAGCGAAAATATTGGAATCCTTCGAAAATAATCAGCTCAAGTTCTTCAGTGTCATTCAGTACTAAATCCACACCAATCTGGTTTCAGCACTAATCACAGCACAATTTCAGCCACTGTTTCACATTAGTTACGGATGATATTATATTGGCAATAGACAAGAGGAAACATTGTGCTGCCCTCTTTATAGATTTGGCCAAAGCTTTTGACACAGTGGATCACCCCCTGCTCTTCAAAAGATGATCTAGAATTGGTTTGGATGGTGATGCATGTGATTGGTTTCAGGATTATTTACCTGAGAGGCAACAGTGTGTGAAGTCGGGATACACCCAATCTGAATTTCTGTCAATAACTGATGTGTGTGCCGCAAGTTTCGATTTTAGGTCCTGTCCTTTTCACTATTTATATTAATGATATTGTTTCCTCTTTGAATGGCTGTCAAGCCCATCGGTATGCCGATGATACTATTGTGTACAGAAACAGAACCAGCTTTCCTTTGATTTGTTAGAAAAAGGATTGTTGCGGCAGTTTTCTTATCATATTTTTCCCAAGAAGATATCCCGGAAGATATATTATTTGTTTATCTTCAAAACTCTTATTGGTAAGCTACCTCCTTACATTACATTGTTAATAGAAAGGAATTTTTTTACCTATTTGACTCGATCTAATGACTGGATGGTACTTAAGGTCCCCCGAACATATTCTGAACTTGTATTCTTGAATTCTTCTTGTATGGCACAAGAAGTACCATACAAGAAGACCTGTCCTGGACCACACATATAGACAATGTTGTGAAGAAGGCACGGCAGCGCCTCTATTTTCTCAGGAGACTAAGGAAGTTCAAGCTGAATCACAAGATTCTAAGGAACTTCTACTCTTGTACCATAGAGAGTGTCATGACCAGGAACATCATCTCCTGGTTTGGGAACAGCAGTGCACACGACTGCAGCAGACTGCAGAGAGTGGCTCGGTCCGCCGAGCGCACCATTGGAGGTGTCC
>OMKL01034148.1:6298-19257 GCA_900302295.1 Parasudis fraserbrunneri
CACTCCTTTGCTAATCATGATTAATGGCAACATCCAGACACACAAAAAAAGTCTCGCCATCTGCACTGTAAACCTGTGCTCCAGGATTTTACATTGTATTGTTGTTATTATTATTATTCTTTTTTGTTGTTGTGGAAAAGGGTGAATTCTATTCAGTTATTTTGCCAAGTACTGTACAAATAAGTACTTTTTTGTGATGGCTACTGACAAACAATGGAAATGAGTATTGTTTTGTGTTTTATCCTCAACTGTATTTGTCAACCAAGTACATTATATTGTATGTGCAACTTATTTCTTTTCATTGATTCATTCATAACCTTTATTTACAGTTGAGGGCCAGGCCCTCATTTGCAATGTAGCCAAGATTACATAAAACAATAAAAATACAGTAAAATATCATAATAAAATATCAGCAAAATATAAACAAAACAATAAAAATGTAGCAACACAGATGAAGATCAATCAATAAAACAACCACAAATGGAAACCAGAATGTTCAGAATCATTGAACTAAACTGCCCATAAGTAGGTGGAGAACTAATCTTTAGCGAGCGTTGAAGCTCGTTCCAGGAAGCCAGGGCACTGATATAGAAAGCAGACTTTCCAAATTCAGGCCGTGCCCAGGGGACCTTAGGAATAAGCAAGTCATTTGAGCGGGTTAAATGAAGTTCCACTCTAGCATTGTTGCAATATAAGGTGGAGGTTTTCTGACAATGGCCTTAAAGATAAACAAATACCAATGTTTATTACTCCTCTCTACCAGAGAAGACCAGCCCACCGTGTCATCGAGGATACAGTGGTGGGTATCATAACTATTGCCAGTAATATATCTGAGGGCAGAATGATAGACTGTGTCCAATGGCTTAAGAGTCTTAAATGATCAAATAAACTAGATTAAACTTAAATGTTTGTGAAATGGTGGTAATAGGATTGCATGTGTCAGAAGAAACACAGGAAACACATGCAAGCAAGTCGTTTCTTCATGCTATTTTTCTTTATTCACAGCAGATTCAGATTGCTGACAGGCTAAGGACCTTGGGGCCTGTGTTGCTTTTCGTATATCATTTTGAATAGCACAAGAGCAAGGTTTTCACTGAAAATGGCACTGGAGAAATGTACCCTTGTAAGCCTCCCTCGTGGCAATACGGTGAGTCATGCAGTGAATTAAATTGTATTGCAAAGGTTCTGCAGAATTGAAGTGCCTCTGTTTGTAGATAATGTAAATCCGTTACATCAATTACACCTTGTAAATACCGTGTTTACATGTAGTCGTACTGTATAATGCAATCCTTCGATGTTGCCTCTTATCTGAGCATAACATCCTAGAGCGATGAGATGCTGCTGAGAGGCATTTGATTTGAATGTACATACGTGTGTGCGTGTGTGTGTGTGTGTGCGCATGCTCATGCCTCCAGGGGGGTTGTGTATAGAGTGTCAGACTATCCTGTGGGGTAGCTTGTGGGAAACTACAGCTACTGTATAACCGCAGTTGAAATCACCCAAGGGTTTCTGGGAAACGGGTTTCCCACACCCGACAGGAAAGAGAAGATTAGGTGGTAATCAGCTCCGCCCACTGCATTCAATCACTCACCCACCCCTCTCTTTGCCTCCTTATATACTCTATTTACCACGAGAAATGATCCTTCAAAGCCCTGGGAAAGAGGAGGAAGATGAGAAAGAGGGAGACATTGATGCCAATAAGGCCCGGGAAGTGGGTGGGAACTTGCTACATTGCTACGGACGCCGGTCGCCATCTTGACCAGAATCGTTGACATCAGTTTACATTGAGAAATCGCTAAAACTGCAAAATAAAGGGTGGAGAAGAAGAATTGTTGAGGTTTCTCCCATGATGGTTGTGAGATTTTCTGTGGCAGCTTTTCACAGATTTCAAAACCATCTTTTAACCCAAAAATCTGCCTGTTAACACACATTCAATGGGAGTGATCCCATTACATACGACGGCTTTTCCCAGAAATCTGACGTCAGCTTTCCAAGCCCTATATACAGTACAGGGTCTGTGGGATGGACCTTGGCCCTCTGCACAGTGAAGGGTAGCTAACCTTGAATAAGCACTTTTGTATGTAATTGATGTTTGAGATGATAAAAAGACTGATTGATAGAACACTATATATCCAAGAATAGTTTTTTTTTTATTTCCTCAAAAAACAGCCTATATTCATTAAACTTGCATTAATCAGATATGACTTACAGTAACCTATACTATTAATTTCAATCATCAAGATTTATATCAGCTTAAAACTGAGTTTAGGTGATAGATATTACCCTCCACTACCGTATATTCCTGTGCTGATAGTCTTGACAATGGAACATGACTCATATGGAGACCTGAAACTAAATTAAACACACCTTTTAAAACAGCACACCGGAAAGTGCACCTATATAGTGGCAACAGAAAAGCGTAGTGCTATTAGTTCGGGGTTCAGAAATGAGGAAATAATTCAAACGATTCACACAGAGAGGGATCGTCTTCTGTTGTGTCCCTCATGACAAGACGTGAGAAAGAAAAACACATTTCCAAGTCTGTGGGCAATTATCCATAGACCTCCGGGTTAAGTATATTGATTTGGGCAAACATAAACAGAAATCCAGGTTCAATTACGCAATCAATATTTCATGTCTCCTTGATGTGGTTTCATCCAACCTTACACATTGTGCACTTTCTCAGAGGGGAGAGAGGAGGGGAAAGTGAGTGCCCTAATTAGCAAACTTTAGATCTCTACATGATCTGTCCACAGCGTTGTCTGTCTGGAGGTCAGGGTTGGCCTCTGAATTATTGATGACCGGAACAGTGCCAACGATATCAGTTAATATTCCAAATTCAGCAGCGTAACACCCCCTGTAGCAGAACCAACAGATGCACACAAGTAAACAAACAAAGACTTCTGATTATGCCCACATATATCCCGGACAATATTCTCTTTTGATTGGAAGGCATTGTTAAGCAACGAGTTGATTTGAGACTGAGAAGGGGATTCTAAGCCTTTGTTTACACCACCAGTGACTGTACATAATCATGATCAACAAACTTTTACTCCAAAGTAAAAACAAACGAACGGGTGCTGTCTTCACATCAGTACAGGACAGTGCAGGGTCTGAGGAAGTTTGCAGTAGAGGAGTTACGAGAGAGGGATAGAGGTAATCAGGATATTAAAAAAAAGGAGTTTCTTATTTGAATCCAATTACGTTTAGATGTTATCTTAACTCAAATAATGCCACATCTGTGTATGTTATTAAAACCCTGCTTTCACTGATTTTTACCAGGCATAATGATCAATGGATGATGCATGTCTGAATTATACTGACGATGTGATGGATAGATGGTGCTCATTTTATCAGAGGTGAGTTCGATGCCCAAGGAAAAAAGGATGGGGACCACTGCTCCAGGCAAGGCCAAATAAATAACCTGTAAAGTGTAATTCTGTAAAAGTAGACATTTTCCTAAAATGTAATGGTTCCCATATTGTCTTTTGTAAACAGTTCTAGATGTTTAAGGAACCTACAGGAACATGACAACATGTTCTTTCAACCATCTCAGGCAGCAATGCAATTCAATGACATAATCACATTGTATTTTCCATCAGAGCAGTGCTGAGGGCTTAGCCTGGGGCTGATAGAGGTATTTCTAACAGAATCCTCTGTCCCCTTTCATCCCCCCGGACTCCTACCACCACCATAGACCCAGGCCACAGACACAGACAGCTCCCTTCCCCTTTTGCCATCCCCTAGACAGAGGTGCCCATAGAAATACTTGTGATAGCTTTATTAGTGGGCCTGAAAGGAATGGGGGTGTTCCTTTTGTAATGAAGTGATTTCAAATTTGTAATATGTTTCGTATCACAGGCCTACACACTTGGCTTCAGATTCATTAGTGTAATTAATCTCTTAATGAACATGCGGCACATGGAGATAATTCCCATGATACAGTAGTATTAAATACCATGCCCCTTCGACTGAAAAAAAGGGTTGTGCTGTGTATGTATACAGCAGACATACATACACACATATATATATATATATATATTGCATAAAACAACTATGTGCATGTGTGCTCAATTAAACATTCTTCCTTACTGCTCTGATATTATGCAGATGTAATTATCTGTATTTTGAATAAACATCACCTTGCTTACGAATAAAGCTCTGTCTCAGTTACACCGTAATGACCAATATATCTTCATTTACAACTCATATCAAAACCATAGTAATTAAAAGGTAAAAGGCTGCCCCCCCACCCCCCTTTACTGATGTCACCACGCCTCAACCGCCTGTCTTACTCTACTTGGAATTGCTTGAGCAGCTGGAGATGCTTGGGGGGTATATACTACTGCTTTAAGTGCCTCTTGTACTGCCCCTCCCTTATTCCTCTTTTTATCATGGACAAGCAGGAACATCAATATGCTCTGTTGAAGGGTTATTTAATTCTGCTTTTTTTTTTCTTTTTTTTTTTTCTGTGGCCTTTAATTGAATATATGATAAAAACGTATTATTGGATCAACTGCTGGCACGCACAGCATGGGGGCTGCCCAAGTGCCCTACTCCTTGGATTGAGCAAACATTTTCAAGGGGATGTGCAATATAATCATCTTAAAGGAAAGAAAATCCACCCCAAAACAGAATTCGTTCCGCATGCTCTTCGTATGATGTTGCTCAAAATTCATTCTGATTTCTGTGATGTCATCAAGAGGCCCGGGACTGTAACCCTTGACAACCATGGGTGATTTTCTTTGGTTTCTAGCTCTGGTCTCTTGGTGTCTTATTTTCTCTGGTTTGTTGAGAGAGAATAGTTCATGCTCATAAAATATTGATTTAACGGGCTAAGATCATCAGAATATCATACAGTATGTGAATTTTGTTTTGGACAACAAGGACAAGAGGCAATGAAACAAACAGCCTGAAGGACACTTACTACTGATCTAATTTTCCAGCAAATATCAATGTTCTGTTCTGTTCAAAGATTCTGTTGTGTTGAACCCTATTGTAGAACCTCCTTTAAACTGTTTTAGCCTTGAGTCACTCTCAGTTGCCGAGGTCCATAAAGGGAAGTACAGCTTGGAAAAAGGTCTGCTGGCTTTTACCTTCTAAAGTCAGCTGCTGATCTTATTGCAAGCCCCATTGCCTCCATTTTTAATCTCAGTTTTGTTAGACTTTAGTAGACTCTGCAGTGAGAACACAGGAGTCTGGAGCCGATGAACCAAAACTCAGAAAGGCTTTACTGTAATCTTCGTCATCAGGAACACAGCACACACTTGTAAGACTCAAAAACCCAGGCAAAAGGTCCAAAACACACAAGGTGAAGGCAATACATGCAACTAAACTTACATGAGCAAACTCCAAGACTAAGTAACATAGGATACCAAACGCACAGTTTAAATACACTAACTTAACAAGGCACAAGTGAAAGCAATGACAATTAACAGAGGTGAACCAAATTAGAAGAAACTAAACACAGGGATGGTATATTGTCCTCTGTCAGCCAACAGAGGAAGCAACAACTGTAATCCTCACAGGACCCCCTCATCAAGGAACAGCCCTTGATGTTCCACTAGGGTGCTCAGGATGGAGGTTGTGGGACCCAGGAGTGCTCTTCCGGCCCATAACTTTCCCAGTTCACCAAATATCGGAGGCCCCCACAGACCGCGTGGGAGTCCAGCAGGCAGTGGACCATGCAGGAGGGCTGACCGTCAGTGATAAGAGGAGGAGGGGGAGGTCTGGCCATTAGATTCAGGGTGAAAACCAGAGAAGAGGCTGACCGTTGCCCCGATGAGTCTGCTGACGGCTTTCCAGAGCCAGGAGGTGAGGTGGAGCAGACGGTCTGAAAAAAAATGGTGGTGATTACGGTGGAGGAAAGGGTGGTGACCAAGACTCCATCATGAACAATGTCTCATACCCCTTGTGTGCTGAGCTGGCACGGATGAAGGGCACCTTCAGTCACTGGTTCATAGTAAGGAACAGTAAGGTATAGTAAGGAACAATTCATGTGTTTCTTTGTGACAACAGCCAATCACTGTTATAATACATCCACCTGTGCTGACGACAACTCTCTCTCCCCCCTCAGCCAACCAGGGCATTGATAGTCACTTGCGTACTATTGGCTACTACCTGTGCATAGACTGTAATTCTTGACATTCACAGAACCTTCTTTTAACTGTACAGGGGCAGTGTTATTTGCACAAGGAACCATATATTCTGGGGAAAAAAACAGCATTTGCACATACTGTACACAAGACACAATAATCTGTATTTGTATACTCTGTACATGCTGCACCATGCCAGTCTTTCTTTATTGTTGGGACTGGTGTACATAATTGTACATATCATGGAGATAATCAGCCCATTTGCACTGCCTCCACCTGAGTGCATTGCTACTCTCCATGTTTATATTTTTATATCTGTAAGAGTCTACCTTATTCTTATTTTTATTTGTATACTTTTACCTTGATATGTTTGATTTTACCTGCAATGCTGCTTTTTACCGTAATGCTGCTATGACACCCGGATTTCCCTAAGGGGATTAATGAAGTATCTATCTTCTGTGGCAGGGCTAATCCATCCATCCATCCATCCATCCATCCATCCATCCATCCACCCATCCAAAAGGTCATGGTTAAAAACATCTTCCTCTCAAACACCTGCAAAAGTGTTCCAGTTCCCCAGTGACCCTGCAAAGCATTACCCTCCTTCAAAGAGTTTGTTCAAACTGAGGAGCTGCAGGGTAATGTAATATACTATTTACAATGGGTAATTGAATGAGTGAGCTCTTTTAGCTGTTGTACACATCTCAAAGCTACCTAAAACCCCTTTCACACAAGACGTGAATGCCGGCATGAAACCGGTTGTCGGTTTGTTTTCTATGTGAAAGGGTCAGAGCAGTGTAATGGAGATGTAGAGGTCTGTTAAGCTCACTACTCAGAAATACTGCCCTTGATTTGGCTCTATCAGAAGCACTGTTGCCTCTCACGCTGCAAAGCAACAGGACTCGTAGTTTCAAACTGGGAAGAGGTTTCACCTAAAGAGAGGAAGCAAATGTCCTTGCTAAGGTGAATGACAGCCATAGCATTGGCACCGTGACCTAGATCACATGGAGAGCCCCAGCTGTTGCAATGTGTGGAGTGAGTTTAGGAGGGTGAGTGTGACAGAGTTGGAGTTAAACTCACTCAAATGACTGCCCTTTGACCAAATCAAGCATGCGCTTTTCATAGCTGCCTTTCAAGCCCCGTGGTTCAAAAGCAGGGAGAGGTTTCATCTAAGAAGAAGTGGAGAAAGTCATTGCTTGCATGACACCTGTTACACCAACATTTTCGAGACCAGCAATAAACTGCCGGCTGTATGAAAGGTACAGGGGGATTCTAAATGTATTATGCTGTATGTAATGATGGCCTATGCCATTTTGAAGATGTACCTAATTAGAAACTATATTGTGACAAATAGCCTAATCATATTTATCATATACTCAGGCTTATCGTAAACACGCTTAGAGGTAACCAATCTGCATTGTAACTACAAGTCTTTGTTTGATTATTCCAGAACACTTTCCAAAACAAGGAACAAGGAGCTACACAAAACTTTCTTCACATTCAAGTTGAGGGCATGTACATGTTAAACAAATGCTTCTTTTGTGCTGTTTAGCAATGAAAGCAGTTCCTGCTGTGCTATTGCAGTACCTCGTTCCTGAAAGGGTACAAGCTGCCATCTTGGTGGCATTCAGGAGGCCCTGTACATCTGTCTGAGCCATGGCATTTCCAAATACTGCTTGCCAGCTTTTCTGTGTGAGGGTTGTACACCTAAACTGTATGGTGTTGGTCAGGCAAACTGGAAGTTTAGTTACCATTTGCTTGAAAGGGTATGCGCTCTAAATCTGAACATGCCATATAGTGAGTGATTGGTTTACAGACATTTTGCGTAAACTGTCAACACAACTCACAACAGAGCTAACTTGATTATGTGATTGCGCTATTCAAAGAAGGGGTGCTCCAATAAGAACAACATCTGTCAGCTACATTAATGGAACTCGCATTACCACTTCTGTGAGCTAGGCAACACCAGAGAAACTCGGGCTCTTTCACCCGTTTTTCAGCAAAAGAGACGAGGTATAGATTATGTGGGGCTCAGGGGGCTTAAGACATCAAACATTGCTTATGTAAAAAGCTTATACATATATAGTTTGTACATAGCTTGTATATAGTGTGCACTGCACATGCCTTATTTTCTTTCCCCAGATCTGTGGGCATGATTTCAGAACAAATAGAACAGAAGTATATTGTGGAGATGACCGAACCTTATCTAAATTATTCATGGCACCTATTCAGAAATGACAAGGCCTCACTTCTTTGTTCTATTGTGTTCATCTATGTATGGCGTGTGACACACAGCCTCTTCACGTGGTATCGCCCCGCATGCTGCTGTTCTTTCACACCGCGAGATGAACAGACACGCTGACCTTTGAGTCACTCCTGCTATTGGAAGCCGAGCGCTGCCCAAGTCCGTGACAAACCCCACTGTACAGACAAGACAGCCACAGAACAGAATGGTAACAGTCTTCCTCCCAGCCACATTTCAGAGTCACGAGTTGTATATGAAGCGAGGATAAAAAAAAAAAATTCCCCATTAAAAAAAAAAAAAAAAAATCAAATCCAAGTTACCCAATATCAGGATAACAAGATTTTCTCCTCATCTTTCATTGCCAGTCTTAAAACGACCACACAAAAAAATGGTCACAAGCCTGGGCTTCTAAAGTTAAATGGGGTTCGTTCTACTTAAGTCGGTTAGAATGTGTAATAGAAAATGAGTTCATTTAAATTTTCAAAGTGGATTGATAACGCTGTGAACCAGTCTCATACCTCCTGCTGAGGCTGCCCCTCTGAACTACATTAAATTACCATAATGTGTCTTCTTATCACTGTTAGAGCTGCTGTTTAGCTGTGAAGTAGCAAGTGAGAGATTTTAGACACATCAGGATGGACTGCTGTCTAAAAAAGGTAGCAGTAAGCAGAAAACTGTGGTGGTTTAACTAAATGTCACCAGAGAGCCCGTGGATATGGAGGGATCCACCATTACATCACAAAAGTGCTTTGATAACTGAAAATTCATTTATTTATGAGTTTGAGGCTTATGTTTTTTTTTTTGTTTGTTTGTTTTTTGTTGTTGTTTTTTTTGGGCTGGCCTCACTCCTTTGCCTGTTGTTGGTTCTTGAGACTCAGTATGTGAATGTATACAGTCAGTGGTTTTGATGCTGGATGTGGGCCAGATGGGAGGGGGCTGAGCTAATAGCAGCCTTAGGTCTATTTCCATGTACTCTCTCAAGGTCATGAAGAAAAGCTTTAAAGCAGGGATAGGCTGCTTATCTCCTCCTGAGGCCAGGCTCCTACGCCTCCATTAATCAACCAGTGTTAGTTGCAGTGGCAATGCAGAGCTCCAAGTGAATGTGCAAGTCAGGGTTTGTGTTTGCATGTAAACATATGCACATACATTTACTGCTTTCATATGATCCCAAGGTCCTTGTCGAGATGAGGTGGTGCGTGATTTTGAAGTGACTGTTGTTGCTGTGGACATGTGCTTCAGCAAAAGAGCCCTCAAAAAGAAAGAGAACTTCACAGTTAATGCAAGGAATCATGGGAGAGTTGTGGGGAAGGAGTGTTCATACTGGTCTTGACTATAAAAAACAACAACAAAAGTTCCAACTGGACACTTGTCTATTACTGGCAGTTGTCAGTAATGTACATACAGTTGTCAGCCATTATGTACAAACAACAGACCAGAGCATTAGTCAAAACTTTTTCTTGTGTCAATCTTCAACCATGTTTAAACTACACTTTTAAGATGAGGATTTCAAATGCAAGCGAAGTGTATAACATAATATATATATTTTTTTTTATCAATTTACGAGACTTTCCAAATGATGAAACGGTCGTCTCGGTGCTTGTTGCAGTTGGACGAAACATGCCGTTATTTTTGTTGTCATATATGAGGTTGGTGACATGCGTGAGCAGTGGGGGTGCCTGATTATAGGGGTATGTCCAATAAGGGGGGGCTCATTAGCTAACACCTTCCAAACAGCTTCCTAAAGTAGGCCTGACTGTTTCACAAAATAGTTGACAATAGAAGGACTTGAATGTGTTTTTACAGAAACATGGTTTGGACCACATTGTAATCCACAAGCATTTGTCAGTAATCATTTCTACTTCCAATATCTCACAAACAACATTGGTGCAAGGTCTTTTTAATGGACTGAAATTACTCCCAGTTTGTTAAAAAAATCAGACAGGCTTCTTAAAATGGGCAGAGTATCCGTTAAATGTAGCATAGGAACCATATCCAGTGTCCGAATGAGATTGCAGCTGCTACAGGACATGTTTAGCAGAATTATTGGCTATTCTGTGGAGAGAGTATATTTAAATGAATATATTTGAATCACCTGATGCAAATAGAAAATTCACCATAAGCTAAAGTCAATGTCTTCTATTGAGCGGACATTATTACCACTGTTCCTCAGTATTGCCACCATCAGTATCAGAGGATGAGACCACACAGCAGTGTGGAACACATTAGAAGGAAGGCAGCAGTCACATGCTCTGAAGGATTTACACACTGTTATTTCCTCAAAGTGTCACACAGAAATGGGCGGGTGGGATGAGGGGTTTTACACTTTTTTTTTTTATCTTGATGTGTCATTTACATGTTTGTATTTAGAAATATGAGGAAATAATTGGAAATAAAAGTTGATAAAAGAAGGAAGGAAGGCAGCAGTAGGGATGTGGATGAGTCATCGATCTCTATAGGAGGCTGTGGAAGTGGAGAGTCTTGTGTCGGCCATTTGGAACTAGACGAATGATGAAGTGAGGAGGGTGGGTACATACATCCGACGGCACAATTGCCTCACTCTACCCCATCTCCACTGCTCTCTCCGTCACTGTCTCAAGGTGTAATGTACTGTAAAATGGAGCTTGCTTCACTAAGCCCCCTTTATTAGTTTTTCTTTTTATAGGGTGCGATTTGCACAAATAATTTCCTGGACTCCATATGTTCGATATGGGCCAGTGATGAGGGTTCCCCACTCAAATTACTACCCGAACAGTAAGCCAAAGAGGACTCCCTGTGTCTCTTAAAACTTGCACTTCTGTGGAGTACTGAACACAGGAATGTAGGTTTAAATTAATATTTGAAAACTTCCTTAGGAATTTTTGACTGATCATGTTCCTGGTTGTCCAGTTTCCCAGATCATAACTGCATATCTATCGACAGTATCAGACCAAGCTGCTTCCATAAGAAGGCAAGGCCAGGCAAGTTTATTTATATAGCACATTTTCGTACACAGCGGCAATTCAAAGTGCTTTACATAAAATAGATTAAAAGAGTAAAGCACATACAAAAATAACATGATTTTAGAAAGTATAAAAGGCATGAAAAGAATAAAAAATATCACAATAAAATCCAGCAGCAATTAAAAGGCAGAGGGGAACATAAAAGTCTTTAGCCTATTTTTTAAATTAGCCAGAGTTGGGGCAGATCTCATCTCCTCTGTAAGTTTATTCCAGCTATGTGTAGCATAATAACTGAAGCGGCTTCACCATGTGTTGTATTGATTCTAGGAACAGTTAGCAGACCAGTCCCTGATGATCTAAGAAGTCTAGATGGTTTATAGTGTGGAAGCAAGTCAGAGATGTATTTTGGTCAGAAACCATTAAGTGATTTATAGACAAGTAACAGTATTTTGAAGTCAATTCTTTGACACACTGGTAGCCAATGCAAAGACCTGAGAACTGGTGTAATATGTTCCATTTTCTTAGTCTTTGTTAGAACTCTAGCAGCAGCATTTGGAATGAGCTGTAGCTGCCTATGTGCTTTTCTGGGAAGGCCTGAAAAAAGACCATTACAGTAGTCTAATCTACTGGAAATGTAGGCATGAATTCGTTTTTCAAGGTCTTGCTTGGACATGTATCCTCTAATTCTTAAGATAATAGGCTGATTTTGTTATAGACTTGGTGTGGGCATTAAAATTTAGATCTGAGTCAATAATAACACACACCAAGATTTCTGACTTGGTTATTGGACTTCAAAGAAAGGAGCGAAGGAGTGAAAATATGCACCAGCTGTCAGCATTTCTTCCCTGGCTCCAAAGACAGTTATCTCAGTTTTGTCTTTGTTTAGTTGGAGGAAATTTTGGCACATCCAGTCATTGACTTGGTCAATGCACACACACACTGAGTCTATAGGAACATAGTCACTTGATTAGAGAGCTATGTATAATTGAGTGTCAGGGTATTGGACCCAATTGCGGGATGAACAGACAGTTAAGGCAGTGGTAGATTCCGAGGGTGTTTAATAAAAATAAAGGTAGGAACAAAGGGAAAAATGGGGAAACAAATACGAAACTAGAGAACACACAGAATAATATTCATATTATTCATCAGGAATAAGATGAATACACAGGAACAAACTTAATTCACCCAACACCCAACAGCAAACAATGAACCAACAAACTGAACAGGACAAGGGGAACTCTAATACACAGAGACAAATGACTGAACGAGAAACACCTGGGATGATTACAACTACAGACACCTGGGAGGGGAAACAGACAAAGAACTAGAGAAACTAGACAGGAGATAAACTGAACATAGAACTACAAGAACAAGACAGACCACAATACATAGAACTGAACCAAGACAAAGAAACATGACACAAAGAACAAAACAGAAATATCACAAGAAACAAACTAGACTAAACATGAAACAACTAGACTAAACAGGAAACAAGAAACACTAAACATCCAGACTAAACAGGACACATGGAACACTAAACAACTGGATAACACAAGGAATACATAACTAAACTGGGAACATAAACAAGGGAGAGAGAGACAGAGAGAGAGAGCTAGAGACAGAGAGAGCAAGGAGAGTGAGAGCAGGGGCAAAATAGACAAGATGGGAATATTTGTCCAA
>OMKL01034150.1:1651-11707 GCA_900302295.1 Parasudis fraserbrunneri
CCTATTATGTGTAAGCACATGGATAACTGCAGTCCAACCAAACTGTGTCATTTGCATAGCAGTGCGTTAGGTTCAAGGGGCTGCTGGAAATGTTAGTACAGAGCAACTTCTATTAGGTAACTTCTATGAGATAACGTCTATGAGATAACATCTATGAGGTAACTTCTATGAGGTAACTTCTATGAGGTAACTTCTATGAGATAACTTCTATGAGATAACTTCTATGAGAACTTCTATGAGGTAACTTCTTTGAGACAACTTCCATGGGCTGCAGAGCAGTAAAACCCTCCCAGAATGACTTCTTCTGTTACATTTGTTATTTTAATATAGCAAGTAAATAAACTGAAGTGATTTCACGGATAAATGAAACTGATAAGGGTGAGCGTTTGTCAGAGCGGACATGTGAAAAAGGTGTGTACGACTGTGTTAACCCAGTATCATAAGGTGGGGTCATGTTCTTCTTTGTGTTGGATGTGTGAAACAGTGAAGATGAGTTAACGAACCCCACCATGTCAGACTCCAAACAGGACACCAGCTGACGGACGCAGGGCTCCAGACAGTTCTGGTTCCTTTTCACCTTCTGAAGCGACGTGTCTGTCAGAATCTACCGTGAGAAATAACACAGTCAAGTCAGTTCTCAGCAGTAGCTATCCGATCATCATTATCATAATCATAATCATCATCATCATCATCATCATCATCATGGCTGAAATTAAGCCAACTGCCATTGGGCGGATTTAATTTAGCAGCATATGCAGGCTTCCTAACATGGTCTAGGGAGTGAAAAGTATCCTTGTCCAATCAAACAAAGGAAATCTCAAAATTGCATGCAATGCTAACCTGATGCATGTCCAGGGCATAAACCAAATCCAGGCATTTTGAATATGAGGAGCCAAGAGAATAAAGGCTTTTTATACTGCTCTTGAGGTACCTTGGAATCGCCTTCCATCCTCTCACGTGCCTTACCTTCTGTATCTTGTTCCTCGTGGCAGGTGGGATGGTTGTGGGGGAAACAAACTGGAAGGAGGGAGCAGCGTTGTTGGGGTAATGGGCAGGGAACTTCACCACCAGCCGCACCTGCTGGCTCCCAAAGTGGGCCGACACCACGCAGCTCCGGTTCACCGCATCCATCTGGAGTGAGACATGCAGACACGCACACGCACACACACACACACACACACACACACTAATCAGTGGGTATTCAACTGGACGCTGACAAGGTTCCATTATGTCATTTAAAGGGACACTTCACCGATTTTAACCTGAACCCTACCCTTCTGTTGTGAAGACGACATGTGATAATAGGACATAAAACTCACAAAAACAAAAGCAACAGTTTCTGACTGTAGGAGAATGTTAAAATGCTGATTAATTAGTTCTTCCTTACAAAGGATTATTTAATGGTGGGTTTCAAGTAGTATATAAACATTCATAGTTTTCATGAAATACGCCGACTAGGTGAAAATGACAACACCTTATTGATTGTACCTATTAAAACCACATCAGTCATGAGGTGGAGATGTACTGCACATAGTGAGGAGGAGACAAGTTAAACCATGTTGGCCCTTCAGAATGGACTGTGGAAAAGGGGGTTTGGCAGCGTTGTGCCGTCACTGGTGTCTCACCCATAACCTCTTCCTGTTACTCTGTTTGTCTCACCTCCACATTGACATTTCTGATCTGTAGGTTGACCAGGGAGAACTCCTGCTGCAGGGTTTGAGGCAGACCTGGTCCTGGGCCCTCGTGGCGTCCTCTGGAGCTCAGCGCAGACTGCACACCATCCTGGTCTGGAAAATGAAAAAGGAAACATGCTATTAAGGATGGCAATATTATTGCATTATTAAGATGATGAAATTGTGGTATGAAGAAAGATTTAACATAATTAACTGACTCATTTAAACTGAAATGCATAAACAACTCCCCAAAGAGAGTGAGATTGCATATATCAAACCACTACTCTGTTCTATCCCAAATGTGCAACACATCACTTTCACATTCTTAAACATCACAGGAGACATCTGCCATCATTGTGGTAATTGTCACTACAATCCCCATTTCACACATGCTCCCTTGTTTGTGAGAGTTTAAAGGCCCAATCTCTGATTACTGGAGCACAAAACAATAAACAACGATACAGGCCCCAGAATCTTCAAACACAGGTGTTGCGACATCTGTCTGCCAGGGGAGGTACTGGCTAATTATAACTGTTTTACTGTCCATATACTGTGGTCGCAAAAAGGTTTTTGTTGCTGTTATCACAGATAATTGGCTATAGTCACTTTTAGCTATATTCATCTCGCTAGCATATTGCTTCACTGTCAGGAAGAAAACTCTGAGAGCTTCTCCTCAGCTTAATGTGTACAACAGCAAAGAAAAGCTGGGGTGGAAAGGGAAAGGGATAGAGGGCATCAGAGATTGGGACTTTAAAGAGAAAACATCATTGCTGTTATTCTAATAGAATTAGAGTGCTAACCAAATTAATTATTTCTCCTTTTCACAAAGTTGCTAATATAATATTGAGGTTGTCTTTTGAAGTGATATCTCCATATCTGCCGTGCATGGCTGTTACTCTCTCACCCTGCGTGTCATCAGCTGACAGGCCGGAGCTATGCTGTGGCTCAGGTTCCTGGGACGACAGAGTCTTCTCCGACTCTGTGGTCAGAGACATCCCCTCCATCAGGTCCTCCACTATGTCGTTAGCACACAGCTACACACACACACACACACACACACACAGAATTAGATTGTGCTGTATGCAGTGGTGTTTTTTGTGTTTAATGTCTTTTGCGTACAGGCTGTGAACAGATTTCAGAGGATAATAAATAATCAATCAATGCTGCAATAATCGATTTCTGAGCACAATTTTCAAAATTTCAAAACTTCTTATGACCCCCTGCTTGCAGAAGGTCTCATTGAGCCCCGGTGTCCTACAAGAGAATGAATGGAGTTCACTGTTGAGGATGGGATTGATCTGGACTCACCCTCTGTAGTTGTGGATCCACACGCCATATCCTTAGTCTCTGGTCTCTGGACCATGTGACCAGCTGATAATCTTTAGACCCTGAACACACACAAGACAATAACATGTAACCTCTATGCTGAGGAGCGTGAAGATTCAACCCAACAATGATTCCATTCTGATTATTTAGGCAAAGATTTGATGCATCATCAAATTTGACATTTTGACCTCAGTTCAATACTATTCCACTAGATTAATGTTGAAACATGTTAGTATACAAATGTGAAGAGACTCTGTCGGCAATAATATAGCCTGTGCAAGCCTTGCAACAATACACATGTGCTTATACAGATCTATATTTTCTTTTTTTCTAGACCATACTTATATTTATCTATATAGCTCATTCCATTCCTATAGATTTAACTCAACTGTACTATTTAGCTGTGTATATCCTTGTTCATATTCAGGAGGGGGGGGCTCTCTCTCACATCCATGTATATATTTTATATATTTTGTATCTCTACGTTATAATACTTATTAAGCACACTTAGGAGCCAGCAAAAAATAATAAATAAAAAAAATCACTGCACATTGTACTTGTATGATGTGACAAATAAACTTGACTTGACTAGACAAGGAATTAATTCACAACATTATCCACATAAATTTGTTAAATAGTGAAACACATTTTCATTACAGTTATCAATTTTGCAGATGGATGCTGTTGGTTTTCCACATTCATATTGATACGTTGAGATCCATCAAATGTTTTTACACCCCAACATGCAGCTACCATGGAGGTTTATTTTCAGACATCAGCAGGTTGACAAACAACATAATCTCCTGTGTGGGGAAGGAGCTATTGAATTATCAATGAAGATTAGAGTGACGTTTTGTTCACCTTCTTTCTGTGGTCGCCACTGGAACTCTAGGACCACGTCATCGTGCCCAACGAAGGCATGGACGGGGCTGTTGAGATCTAAGGTGCTCCATAGCAACAGACTGTTCTCTCTCCTCAGCTGGGGAACCATCACTGTCACCAAGCCATTGGAAAAGGGCTGGCGTGGGGGTAAGGTAATGATGGTAGAACAACAGGCACACACAAAGAAACAGGGAGATGGACACAAACATGCACGTATGCACACAAACACACACAGAGACACACACAAACACAAACACACCAACAGTCCATCACTGATGAAAGCCTGATCAATCAAATGAACAATACATACTTCCCATTCAGGGACACTCACTGTGTATCTGGCCTTCCACACTGGCACCTGACAGGACAAGATGTTGAGGTACTTCCTTGGCTGTCTGTAGTCCCAGAACTACAGAGATTTAGATAGAATGCAGTAAGTGTAGGCATGGTCAAACAAAAGGCTGTATTGAAGGATCAATGAAAAAGGTTTGAACAGCCTTTTTCATTGAGAGCCTTGTTTTTTTCCAACCTCTTAGAAACAACAACAATTCTAAAGCACAGTTAAGAATCCAGGTGAGAGCTTGTTCAGCATTTGAAACATGCACTCACATGCAGACCAAAATGCTCTGTCAAATTGTAATTTGGAGCTGAGATGTGCATAAATGATGGGAGATGCACACAAATATAAATTGTAACCCTTTGTTAGACCTGCTGGTGAGTTGAACCCTTATTAGCTGATTCGGCAGTCTGAGGTTTGGATAAGTCAAGTCATGGTACGCGGTCTTCTTACCCTGACAGAGTTGTCCTGACTGGAGGTGGCCAGGATGTATTCGTTGTCTGGGTGCCAGTCTAGACCATGGATCTTAGACAAATGGGCTGCTACATACTCCACCGCTGTGTTGGGTTTCTGGGAAGAACAAACACCAACGCATAAGTCAGAAAAGCACAAACACGTACAACAAAGGCAACCACATAATGTCATAGGTCAGACAAAATAACTTTCAGGTTTTTTTGAAAAATACAAAAACGTGAGTCACAAGGAGGACCCAAGCAATGTCTGAACCGTCTTCAAAACATGCATCACTCACTCTTTTGTCCCAGATTCGTACATCTCCGTCATGACTGGAGGCGAGAAGATACTGGTTCCTCCTGTTCCATTTGACTTGGGATGCCCCAGCTACAACAACAAAATAACGGGGAAAAAAGGGAGACGGTTAGATCTAAAGATCTAAAGGAGGGTGTAAATCCAACACACAGATTACCAGGAGTGACAGAACTCCCAGACAATTCAAAAACTTATTCTGTACTCACCGACTGCAGACAGTGCCACTGTAGGTTTCCGTGTGTCTCTGTGAAATCAAAAATAGAATGAAGACATAGTATAGAATATTTGTGTGCACTGTGTCAGCTCATCCATCATCTTATGAGGCTTTCCAGTTGCCTTGAGATTTTACCTAGTGTCCCAGATGTAGATATACGTGTCCACAGAACTTGTGACGAGGTACTCGGGTTCAAACCAGGACCAGTCCAGGTCACTATGAAGTCAAACACAAATTGCATGAATTCAGACAATGATATCATGTAAAGGGTATTCTGTTCTAAACAGCATTCAATGTGCCATTTAAAATAAATAAATAGACATTTACCAATACACACAGGATATGAGGTATTTATCCTCATGGTTTTCTCTTTACTAAATTTAGATGTTAAAGGAATGAGGGCCCCCATACATTCACTTAAATGACACTTTACACTAAACTCCATTTATTAGGAGTCCACAACAGATCATTTCAAACTCTGACAGTCCTAGCTTGGAAAGGCCCCATCAGAATCTAACAATCTGTGTTGAACCAATGGAGCAAATAATAGAACCGACTGTGTTATGCTACTATATACTGCCATAAACAATTATCTGATGCTTTTCATTTACTGTGTATTTGTGATAAATGTTCCAGTAAGAGTGCAAAGCTGCTGCCACTTCTTTTGTCCCACCTTATGACTCGTGTGTGTCCCTGCAGGGACGTATGGACCTCTCCACAGCCATCTCTCCACATGTAAAGGTCAACACGCTGGTTGCTCTGCAAACACACACACATCCAAGCACTATTTACTGAGCAGATAAATCCACTTTCAGTACCAGCAATGAATCTATATCCAACGATGCACAGTGGTGCCACCAAGTGGGCACATTTGATCAGAACAACCTTCTTTAAGAAAGCATTTGCATAATCCGGCTAAGATTTGTGAAGTGGCAGATGCACACAATTTACAATTTTGGAACATCTCTACTGGTTTGAATGGCAAAAGAGGAGGGCTTCAAATGAAGACATTCTTTTCTAATGAGTGATTTGTTTTTATTTATAAGATTTCGACTTACAGAAGCAGCAAACACATGGGAATCTGATTTGTGAGGGTTCCACTGGACTGTCCCCACATCCCACTTGCTCTGGCGACCAATTTTACGGGGAGCCTCAGAAGGGGTCTCCAAATTGACCACATAGAGAAAGCGCCGCCTGAAATGAGAATAACACCAAGAAGGTTATACAAACGGCACGGTGGCGCAGTGGTTAGCACTGTTGCCTCACAGCAAGAAGGTCCTGGGTTCAAACCCCAGTGGGGGGGCCTTTCTGTGTGGAGTTTGCATGTCCTCCCCGTGTTTGCGTGGGTTTCCCCCACACCATAATAAAGACATGTATGCTAGGTATATACTCCTGCCATCGCCCTTGACCAAAGGTACTGGCATTACAACTAGAGTTGGTCCCCGGGCGCCGCACTGTGGCTGCCCACTGCTCCTTAGGATGGGTCAAATGCAGAGAACACATTTCAGTTGCCTTGTGTACATTGACAAATAAAGTAATCTTTTCTTTAACACTTGTCTGCCATCACACATCCCACAGGTGAATCTACAGATGAACAGTGTATGATCACCAACTTATGTTACGGGAGAAACAGATCCACAGCCACAACTGTCCTAGTGAGACATTTCAAACTGGAATGCAAGGGGACTTTCCACCCTAGTGAAAAAATGCAATGTGTGGTAGGGCCAACATACCCAGACAGCACAGCATGGTGGCCCAAGCAATCCACAGACATGGCAGTGGCCTACAAAGATATTTAAAAAAGTAAGACAGAATATAGTAACGTCATTGAATACACTGGCTTACAATGAAACAGTAAGTCAATTTCCTCAATTAAAAGAAAATGGCTGATAGATAATGAGACAAAAGGTGCACATGTTATAATTGACAGCTACGTCATTATAGATATTATAGGCCTAAGCTCCAAATATCTTCTGGGGCAACGACATCTTAGCTATGTAGGTTAGCTGAAATATAAAGTTGAGGATAAACATGTTGCTAGCTAATAACGTCTGCCTCTCAATAATACATGACAGTTACACTGAACACAAAAGGGTTTGCTTTGACTGTCTGCAGGAGGGATTGAACATGATTGTGGCCAAGTTGCTAAACGTGCATTAAAAAGTCACAAATATAGAACATTAGTACATCATGTATATTGCAATTTCTGAGATGTATGGACTTGAAAAGTAACTTAATGCTCTAACTTTGAGTGTATCTTTCTCTTGAAGCTCTGAGCTCTCCACTAGAGACCCCTTCCACCACATTTCACAACGTGCACACTACAGAGGACTAACGATACTTTGTCTATATGAAGCAAGACTGACATACCTAGCAATTACATTATATCATGCATTCATTTTAAAGCAAGGTCTTCGTTTCAAATACCTGTGCATCTCGGAATTCCACCACCACATTTTCACTGCTCCAGCGGGCCGCCATCTTCCGCTCACACGACAATATCAACAAAACGTTACGTCACATGCTTGGGAAACGCGAGACTAATGTGTTGTTTCTCATTGGTTCGTCTACATGGTCCCCAATCCAAGATGGCTACTACCTTGGTGGAGCATGTCGTCGCAGATGCAGGAGCATTTTTGAAACAAGCACCTCTTCACGTGAGATATAACTTACATTTGAATCACTAAAATAATATTATGTAAATCACAACATCTTACAATCAGTTCTGGTCTACAACGGTACCTCTGATCACGCTCTGTTGACTGCTAACCTAAAACTGTCTGTCATCGGCTACACAAAGCTGTGCTTGCTGACTACAGAAAACTCGGGCGCATAACGTTTAGTGACAGTGATCATTTGTGTTCATTTCAATTGTAGGAAATCGGAAAGAATATCTACACGCTAAAGGATGTGGTTGATGAGATCCGAGATAAGCCCACCAAAAGGAGTCTGGCCGTCCTCCCGTACCAACTCAACTTCAAAGAACCTCACCCCGAATACATCAAATTAGGTTGATGGCATATTCACCTACCAACCCAATTTACACGTTGTCTGTTGTTTACTTGTATTCATTTAGCTAAATAACTGAATTGCAAAGGTATGTGCAATTGTTGAAATCCTGCACCTAATCTCTGACAGTAACCCTAGCAATGTGTGGAATATAAGCCATTCCAGGGCTACTCTTGACAGTCTATTGGGACTTTTACTTCTTGCTCTTTCAGTGACCGAGTTCTCAAAGAAGACGGGAGACTATCCCAGTCTTTCTGCCACAGATCTTAAGGTCTTGGCTCTTACATATCAGCTGGAGTGCGAACATGTTGGAGATGACCATTTGAAAAAAGAGCCAGAAGTCAAGGTAACTGTCAATAGTAACAATATTTCTAATTTAAATACTTTACTTGGTCCTCTCTGTAGATTGGTAGTAATAAGGAAACAGTGATATCTGAATATTTTGTTTTAGGTTCAAGTGTGCAGCACGCAGCGACACCCAGAGGCCCCGGTCAATGTTGCAGGATTCCACTTTCCCGCAAAAGTGAGCTTGTCTGAACACATTTGGTTATGACATTTTTTGATGGCTGATCTCTGAATTCTTGAAGACATCTTCTCCAGAAAAAAAAATCTCTATACCATGATGAAATTCTAAACATGTTTGGACTTAGCATCCATTTTTACATTCTCTTACCATTGATGGCCTCTACAGAAGCCAGTGGATGGGACATCAAGTGGCAGACATCCCCCTGCACAGACACAAGCACAGGCTCACCTCTCGGCTGAGAATGGAGAGTTCAACAGCTTCCAGTTCTGGAGGAACCCACTGCCCTCAATCGAGGCTGACTTGCTGGAGCTGCTGGTGAGTTAAACCCTTATTGGATATATTTTACCGGGACAACGCACATCAGTTAAAATCAATGTACAAGTATTGGGTTGGTTTTAAACTGCTGTCTTTAGGGAGGAATTACAAAATGGATGGTTTAGCTATATGTTGCAAATCAATTATTAGGGCTACTAAACCTGAGATCACTGACCTGATCCTCAAGCTTCTGATCCGTCTGTGCTTGGATTAAAAAATACATGCTTAAAAGGTTCTACTCAAAGAATCCTTAGTCAATAAAATACTGTTTGTTAATCCACAGTTTTATATAATATTGAGACCATACATGTCTATTCTTGTTGCAAAACAGTCCTGCCACATTGTCTCATCTTGTTTGTTTCCCTGCAGAATGTGGAGGGCATCTCTGTATCAGCCAACAGTGAAACAGAGGTTGACAGGTTGCCACAGACAGAAGACACACAGAAGGCGACAGAGGAACACGGAGAGGGTGAAGAGAAGTCTGAGGAGCTGTCAGAGGAGTGTGAGGAAGAGGAGGAGGAGGAGGAGGAAGAAGAAGATGATGATGATGATGATGATGATGGAGGTGGTTGGATCACTCCCAGTAACATCAAGCAAGTTAAAATGGAGACAGGGGACTGGGTGGCCCCAGCTGATGTCCAAGTGGGCTGTCTGACAACTGACTTCGCCATGCAGGTAATGAGGGAATTGAGACTGTATTGTTTATTATTGATTGATTGATTGATTGAGATTCTTTATTAACAAAACAACATACTTCAACATACACCGGTACAGTTTACACAGTACAGAACAGTTCAGTATGAGGTCTGCTAATCGGATAAAAACCCAAATAAGTCTTTCAACTTGTTTAAATTGGGGTCCTTGGTACTCAATTCATGGTGTGACATACAAACAAATAGCCTATGCTAAGCAGAACAGACATGAAAGAGACGATATATACATTATGTACAGAAGACCTTGGATGACCTTGGTTCTGCGCTCCCACTGAAAATTATATTGTTGAAGC
>OMKL01034238.1:0-11620 GCA_900302295.1 Parasudis fraserbrunneri
CCTATGCTTTGCCTCCCATCCTGCGCTGTCTCCTGAGTCATGTTCGTCATATTTCCTTGGATCATCCTGGGTGGCAACCCGTCGGGCAGTAATGACGTCATCTCTAAGGACGCTGTGGTCATTGTGGATCACTCTGGGTGGCAACCGTCGGATAGTAATGACACTATCTTTACTGTCTGATGAAGTTGTGTGTCTTCATTGTGTTGCTCTCTGATCACCCTGTGTGGTTACTCGTTGGACGGTGTTGATGCCATCTCTATGGACATTGTTATACCCTGTTGCCTCTGCTTACCTGTTAAGCCTTTCTATGATTTTCCTTGCATTGTTTATCATCACTATTATTTTTCTTATTATTATTACTATTATTACTCCCTTATTATATACTTTTCTAAATTGTTGCCCACTTCAACACCTATTGCACATCTGGCAGGGGGGGATCTCTCATTGAATTGCCCATCTAAGGTTTCTTCCCTTTCTTTCCTATTTCTTCCCTTTTTCTGTGGGAGCTTTTCCTTATCTTCTCTGGGGGTTTAGCCAGGGGGTGTTGTACCTTTGTGGGCCTGTGAAGCCCATTGAGACATGTATTGTGATTTTGGGCTATACAAATAAATCTGACTTGACTTGACTTCCATATACTCTGCTTGGTCATCGCATTACAACTCTGTCAGATCGCCCAAGTAAACCACTAACGAATGTTCTCTAACCTTTAGAGACCCACCATAGACCCATTTTTGGGTCCTAGATTCCTACGGTCATCTAGTTTCATATGATACCAATATCGTCACTGAGCCCACTACAGACTCTGAAAGACAGAAATGCCGGCCGGGGGTGCAGATGCCCAAGCGAGTCTCTGAGAGCTAAAGAAAAGTCAAGGAAGATCACTGATAAATTATTCTTCCCAGTGATGGACAGGTGGGTGGGACCGCTCCTGATGGCAGCAGTACAGTCAGCATCCAATATTTCACTCAGCGAGAGTGAGACAGATGAATGGTCTTACTGAGGGGCCTTCGGGGACACCTGCGGATGGTAGATTGCCATACTCCATGCAACCCCATGACTGTGCTCTGCAGTGCCATTCTTTACAGCACGGGGAGAGACATAAACCCCCACCTGCCTTCAAGGACAGCACACAAATCCTGAGGGGATCGATTGGTCTGGGCCATCCCTGCATGACCTTCCCTTCCCCCCCCAGAAACCTGATTTAGAGGCCTTCTCCTATTGTGCATGATCAAAAAGCTCCTCTGGTCATCGTAGCCATCAAAAGATTCTGTGGACTTTAGAGAGGACTGAACTTTTTGAGGCCCGGCTTGCCAGAGTTAAAGAAATATATACTTATAAATTACAGATTAAAGAAATTCGCTCTGAGAGGTTGTGAAGATAGAAGGATCTCAAATTTTTCTCAAACAGTAATATAACAGTCACTTTCAACGGTTTCAAATTGACAACATAACCATCCTGAATGGATCCTGTTGCTGTGTAGCTGACAAGAAATAAACATGGGTCCAAGCTGTTCCCTAGCAAAGCTGTTCCCTAGCAAAGCAGTTCCCTAGCAAAGCAGTTCCACCAAAACTCCTATAGCACCAAGACCTGTGTCAAGTAGAATTTGCTGGTTTGGTTTTACTCTGCTTGGAGTACCAGTTTGGTGGGGCATACCACCTCAGGACAAACCAGATAGTGTCTGGTAAATTGTTAACCTGCAGAAAAGTCGACTGAATTGACTTTCAAAGAATCCCAATTTTCCAACACTCATTGCGTTGACCCTATCTGGCAAACTCCACTCATCTCTAACAAGGTTAAAATGAATGCTAAGAATGAACTGCAAGAAAAAGGATTTACTCTGATAGCATCCAAAGGAGCTGCATTGAAAAGGGGGGGGCAAGAAGGGGTAAAGGAGAAAGTGGTGAATTCTAACAGGCGGTATTTAACGACGCTGCCTGACCTGGGATGGCCGGCTATGCTTCTCTCTCCCATACTGCATCAGTCAGACTGGCGCACGAGGGACATTCATTAACATATCGTTAATGTATCACCAGATTAATTTGGGATAACGAGGGCTTCTTGTTCAGCCCATGCATCTCAAGGACACTAACGTATTCAAACAGTACCTCACCTAACTTCTTGATACTTAACAAAAAAAAAATAATAATAATAAATGTATATATATTAACCCCTTCCTTCCCCTCACAGGTTTGTACTTAGCTATGCACTTAAGCTATGCACTTGAGTTATGCACTGGATTATGGCACTATGATGCGGGTAATACCACCGGTTGTTTACTCTTGAGTTGATCCTATCGCCAGTTTCTGATGTGCACACACTTGTAAGTTGCTTTGGATAAAAGCGTCTGCTAAATGACTAAACTGTAAACTGTAACTGTAACGTCATCAATGGACGAATGCTCATTTTCACTAGAGTGAGAAAAGGATATCGCCCACAATGGACAAAGTAGCTTCGTAATTCATGTATTTATTTACATGCAAGACCTTTGCTAGGCAAGTTGATACTGTATATTCACCAATCACTCCAAACATACATAGCTCGTGGCCATCTTATTTGTTACTCTATATTTGGGGAATTTAGATAGGAATAATACTGTACATGTGAACTTTATTTCACTGCTGATAAAATGTACGTGTGTGATGGTACAGTTTTTACCATGTTTTGAGTGAGTGAGTGAGTGAGTGAGTGAGTGAGTGAGTGAGGGAAAGAGAGAGAGCGTGTGTGTGTGTATGTATGTGTGTATGTATGTATGTATGTATATATGTATGTATGTATGCACTTGTCTGTGTGCATTACAGCGTGTGTGTGTATGTATGTATGTATGTATGTATGTATGCATGTATGTATGTATATATGTATGCACTTGTCTGTGTGCATTACAGCGTGTGTGTGTGATATGAAAACAGAACACCTAAACGGTCCTCTACATTAACAGGCCTGTAAAATGGATTCCGTTTGTCATTTGCCGGGACATTTACATGGGCACTATTTACTGACATGCATCTCCATAATCTGGGCTGACTGGAATCAATTCTCTCTGCCCCAGATGAGATCTTAATGTGTTTAGAAAGGTGTGTCTAAGAGCCAGGAGACAAGGGCTCGATCGAAGCGAGGCCATGCAAACTGTGTCTATCAGTAAATCTTTTCTTTGTGCTTGTTTGGCCAGAGAGAAGGGTTAGATACAAAGTCGAGTAAACAAACACCAGCCAATAAGGACAGAGAGAGTGAGAGAGAGAGAGAGAGAGAGAGAGAGAGAGAGAGAGAGAGGGAGAGAGAGAGTACTTCAGGGCATGTGGAAGGTCTCACTGTGTTTGTTGTGTTTTAGAGAGGAGTAAATGGCCCGTTCTCTCATTTGCACACAAAGCAAAGGCCATGGTTGGTGGATGATGGGGGCAGTGAATGGAGTTGAGCTGAAGCACACAGCTCGTCATTGCATAACCTCAGCTGTCTGAGGGCAAAAACACACCACTGTGATTTAAAGAGGGATGGCAGGAGACTCATAAAACCAGATGATTTAAAGCCCCACACCTAAATGTCTTCAGATGTTGTGAAAACAAGAGGAAATCAGGATGATGAACTCCTGATGATACGCCTGATGATACAAATCATATCTGACAGCCTAAAAGCAAACAACAATTTGCATAACGATAAAGTAAGGCAAATAGTGCAATCCAATTACAGTGTCTTATGTTGACCAGATCCTTAATTGACACATCTGAAAGTCATCAGGACAAAGGACTTCCCTCTTGTGCCATTGTGTGGCAACTGTGAGCCATCTGTGGTAATGCTATATTCAGTCCAGTGCATTCATATATATATATATGTAGTCCAGTGCATTCATCCAGGTATGCAGGAGGCATTGCTCCTGGCCAAACATAATGATGATAGAGTAGAATGGATCGTGCGATCCCTGGTCTTATTGAACCTTCGAAGCCAACCTCTCTCGGGGCCCATATGTTGGGGTCAGAGCCGAGCAGATTTAATCACTGTCCGTCAGCGCCGGACATGGAAATGACCTGACAGAGGGGCCGAGTCCAGGTGTGTGGAGGGGAGAGAGCACGGGGGGTCACAGGGTCCCACGGGGAGGATATATCAGTAGGGGACCACAAAATTGAGGACACTGTCAAATGAGGTGCTTTCAGGAAACACCCAATACTCACTGTGGTCGTTGATAGTTAGAGATGACCTTGCTGGTCCCCTGCAGTAATATTTAATGCTACGCTAGCTACATATCACAGCCGGTCAAATTAATGTATAGTGATGATCTCTCAGACGACGGTATGAAAAAATCATATCATTTCATTTTTCTTACTCAGATGTATTCTATAGTACCTAAACATAAAATCCGGACCATTTATTTGTCAAACACTCTCCCTGAAGTTGTTGAAACGGTCCACTTTGTCAAAAATTTTAAAAACGGAGAGTCTATCTGCTTTCTGGATGCTGACATCTTGATTCAAACGTTAAAAGTATTTCAATTAAATTCAATTCAATTCAATGGATTCAAAATGTCCGTGTTGAACTAGACATGTGCTGTCAGTGATCGACAACGGGTATATCCCCAAACGGCCTGAATTCTCAATCCACCTTTTGACTACGCCCCGAATCCGAGCCGTTGAGGAGTAGTTAACGTATTTCGTTTTATGAGAATGGCGCCACCATGGGGCAAGATGACTCAGAGCTTCACAGGCCTCCTTGCAATTGTAAGGCAAACATATTTGTCACGCTTGGTGGAAATCAGATAATTTCCTGTTAACCATGCGTTTGTCTGAAATTCGATCATCTAAATGACGCATTTGAAGATATTAGATGTTAGTCACAGAGCACGTTTGGTGAGAATCAGGTGTACATTCCAGGGGGAGTAGGGAAACAAGAGTTTTTCCAATAATTCAAGAAGCAAATTCCAATATGGCGGACTTCATAGGTCCTTATGGCAAAATTGTTGTGCAAGAGTAGATGCATCTCTGGATACCAGTTTCATGACTGTATTGCTAATGGATAGAAAAGATTTGATCAAAACGTATTCGAGATTCACTAATTCTAATATTCAATGTTTGGCCTGATGGTGGCACTAGAGGAAAGGTCATGGGGTCACCAAAACCAATAGGCTTCTTCCTCTAGGGGTCATGAATGTGCATAGCAAATTCGAAGAAATGTGAATGACAGCTATTTGAGATACACTAATTTGAAAATTTTAAGTTTGGACTGATGGTGGTGCTAGAGGAAACCTTATTGGGTCACCAAAATGAATATGGTTCATCCTCTAGGGGTCATAAATGTACACTGAAAATTAGAAAAGATTTGAATGAAAGCTATTTGAGTTATCGCGGTAACACAAAAAGTCTGCGGTGGCGGCGGCAGTGGCAGCTTCGGTGGTTGGGGTAAAACCATAATATCCCTGACACTGTCATTCAGGGATAGAATTAGGGTAGGATAAACTAATGCACATCAAAAGCAAAAAATTTAAATAAAAATAAATAAATAAAAAAGGAACACAGTAAAGGCCTTAACTCCATGCAACAAGACACACTAGGACAGCATGTTTCAAGCTAAAAGCTTCCTTGGGCAGCATGAAGCAGAAAGAAAACAAAACACAGTTAAGGGCTTCACTCCATGCAGCAACTCACATAAAGGCACCACATTTCACCTCTCTCTGCTACATGCTACCTGAGCATTTGAGCCCCTACCCTTGAAGCAGTCTCTGTATGTCCTTGAGTCATGGGTATGATTATGGACTACCCCATGGGACCTCTGGGACATCTGAGGTCACGGCAAGTAACTAGAACCTTATTTACATGAGAAACAGCTTTGCCTGATTCATGTGACTGACCAGTATTGGAATGGAGCCTCCAACTACATGACACAACACTCTCATTTTACTCGCTGTTTCCAATTAACCAGGGAATGAGGTTATCTTGGGACAGTGACATCTGTATGGTATATGGTCAGGATCATGTCTCCGTGATCCAATTTGGCATCCATGTTACCAATCACACCGAGTCCCTCGGGAGAGACGGAATGGGGGGAGAATGAGGTCCTCTATCAAACATGGTAACCAGGAGACCACAGAGGCGCTCATCATATGGAAGATCTCGCGGCAGCAGGCTGGGGTTATGGTGGAGAGGTGACTGATTGCTGTGTGTGTCTGGACAGGCTGCTAATGATACAAGGCAGATATAATCAACTGACCACAGGCAGTAGCCGGTAATTACTCCAAAATGAGGGGAACAGATCTGGTTTGAATCTTGTTCTCTCACATGGGAATCCAAACATCTAGCTGTCAACTATAGGCAAAAAAAAAAACGGCTGGCTAAAGAAGATATCTAGCTTACAGCAAAGTTACACATCTACACTGTTAGCCATCAAAGAAGTTCACAATCTTGCATAGTCTACCTACCTAGCACTAGCAGCAGCTGCTGACAGTTATTTCTTGAATATTATACACTTAAGTGTTCTTATTCTATGATTATACGCTTAAGTGTTAAAATGCATATATTTAATGCAAAACCTTTCATCCTATGACTGATTGCCAGATGTTTTTCCCATGCCTACTGAAAGCTGAAATTGGTTGGCCCCATGGAAACTATAAATGAAGGAAGGGTCATTGTGTCATAATCCCAGCATTCTAATGCTTGGCTTGGTGCCAGCCATTGGTGTCAATTCTATTGAAGCCTATGACAGATGCATGGAGAAGCACACTAAAACCCAACATATCTGCCTTGCATGAACTTTGGTGAAGAAATGCCTAGACCAAATGAAAGAACACATTTTCAGAGAATACTGACTTGATGGACTTGATTGGATTTTTTCAAATGTGCACATTTGGTTATTTGCTGTTGGTCTCCAAATAGTATCCATATTTGTTACTTTACAGGGTTCATGGCAAGTCCAATTAAAATGCTCACCTTTGCAAATTAAAACAGAAAAAGAAAAAAAAGTTGCCTGTGTAGTGTCCCTTGAAAATATTGAGTTTAAGATAAATAAATATTGTGAACAAAATCTGTATTCTTCATTCCTTCTCCCTTTTATTTAGCTTCTGACTTTCTGTCAACACTGCAGCAGTTTTAGGAGACTGCTTAGCAATGATTGACGGGGTTAATAATATGGCTAATGTTATGGGAACATCACTATTCAAATGAAATATTTACAAACCTCCTCTGATAGGCTAATTAATTGTGCATTGGTAGGCTATGCACTAACCCCTAGCTATAAAACAACAAGGGAATACATTTCATGGCTACCAGGAATGTTTACAAACATTTTATCAACGAACTTGATCATCAGAAAATAATGCATCGTAATTATGAATGAAGCAATCTCTGCCATGATAAAATCAACACCTTAGCTGTAACATTAATCCCATTTCTGCCTGGTGCCCTGCTGCGGCTAATGTTACCTAATGGCTGGTTACCAATTCAAAAACCTATCTAACGGTGTCAAGAGTTAATTTAGTCGCGTTACATCAACACGGTCTACTGACGTTCCTCAATCACATGCATCAGAAGCTCCAGTCCATTAGAAGTCTAGCTTAACACAACATTAACTTAACTTGCATGCAAATAAGATATTTAATTAAAATACACATCAAACGAAATGCGCCTGTGGAACGCATGAAACATAAATAACAACACAACAAAATACTGGTGCCTCCATCACCCAGATTAATAACCTGTTTAACTGAGAGGGGAGAGATGAAGGAGTGGTCTTCACCACTATGCTAACTGCGCCGTTAGCTTTCAAGTTTGGCACAGCACATGCCCGTTCAAAACTGGCCTATTTCTAAATATCCTTGCCTGGCCCCCGGGAAGTGCTGCTTGCAGCGTTGTCGAGATCCACAGCACTGTTGCTTGCAGCTTTCTCGAGAACCACGCATCCAATCCAAATTCGACAATGCACTTACTTGGAACCTCAGCAACACACCCACCAAGCGTGAAGTCGATCAGACGAACGGTTCTCAAGATGTGCGAATTACATGCAGACACTCAGACAGACAGACAGACAGAGATTCCTTCCTTTATAGTTAGAATAGTTAGATGTTGGCAAGTAGTCTCAAGTTCACATGGAAGTCACATCACACTCTACTTCTTAATTGTTTGTCTTCACTGCCCTTGAGGTTTAATTATAAATTCGAGTGCCAACCATATCTCATGCAATTCATAAATGATTTATTCCCCTAATCGTACTGTAGTATCCATTTGTTTGTCCAATAGAAAGGACATTTGTTTTGAAGAGAACTAATTGATTTATGATGTTGGAGAGCTTTCTGCTATAAATGTGAGTGATAATATTTCATCTTGTGCTTAATGATCAGGTTGTGTGATGGCATAAAACCTCATCTTCTGCTGGCAGTGGACCAGAAAGCTGGGATAGGCCCAGTCTCATTGGCTTAAGTAGATGTACAGTATGTTTTAACCCTAACTAACCCTTAACCTACTCTGGCCTTCCATTCTCAAGGTGAGTTATCTGCCTTTTCACTTGTGGCACAGTAGATGACCTGGATGGCATCCAAATGTACAGATTACATTGGGAATGACACTAATAACATAGTATGTCCATGGCTGGAAACAATGAGGCCATTTGTCACTGGGATATTATATTTCATTATCCACTCAAATGAATGGGATGAAAGCATGCAGCTAGGTTCTATTTCTGTTTTTCTCAATGCATAGATTATATCAGCAGTATCACTTGGTCAAAACATAGCAACAAAAGGCACATAGTTAGTTGGTACAGCGTGATGAGAAGAGCTGGGTTGCCCGTTTTACATCAACATTGTGTTATTTACATCAACACTGTGTGACATGTCCTCTACTAGAGCAGGTCGTAATGGTACTTTTTGTGAAAATGTACTAAACCTAACCTGCTCTACTTCTTTTGAGAGTATTTGACAAGTTAGTCTGTCACTTCCCACAGCGTCCATTCTCCTCAGCTACTGGCCCTGGTGAGCGGTGTGTGTGGAGAGAGGAGTCTGACTGGTCCACAGGTAGAGGTAAATTGGATATGCCAAGGTTCTCGGGGCTCCAGATGGTAAGCCCTGGGACCCCTCTCCTTCTCATGGTCTCTCCACTGTGATCAGAATTATAGGTGGAAAAGGCTTTCCACCCAGTAGAGCTTCCCAGCACAGACACCATATGTCCCTGCCTGTCCTCATCATATCATATCCTACCCCAGCCTCCATGCCATCAGACACTCAATCACACACTGGCACAGAGGGACAGGCAGGCAATCAGACGGACATGTGACTTCTTCATGGTATTGTGTCGGTTCTGAGTGTTCTTCAGTCGCCTCTTTCCTGTGAGGACCCAGATAAATTGATTTGGGAATCAACTTTCCCCAAAGTGCAGATAAAACTGATCCTGGGCAATAATGAAAATGGCGGTTTAGTTCCGCAAAGTTAAGCGAGGAAGGATTTTAAAACCGGGGTGGATGGGGATGGATATAGGGCGACATCTGTCCAATTTCCAGTCCCTCTTTTACTGCTGCTGATCAATTAATCTCAAACACAGTGGACATTAAAAGCATGTTGATTGACAGAGCGAAGGATTTATATCAAGTTTGATCCCTGAGCTGGCTCCTGACTTGCGCTCTTTGCAGTGACTCCTCTGCTCCGAGTTGGTGGATACAGTAAATGTAAGTGTGTTTAACTGTCAGCACCTTAGTCATAACTCTCGAGCTAAGCCTGAGTAAGCTCCTCTCTGCCTGCTTGGTTCATTTCCAGGCCCCCCTGCCCGGGGGCCAAGCAGGGCTATGATTTAGATGATATTTGTCCTCTTAGCTAATTGATTCAGGCTGGGCCTCCTTCCCCCATTGTCAGTCTGTCAGGGCCTCTCCCTGGCCCTGTAAACTGTATTTGCATTAGAACTGATAGATTGGCAACGGTGCACTCTTTTTCGAGACCCCTCAAATGGCCCATCCCTTTGCCAGAACAGCGCTGCTTAGAGAGAAAATGGACTTTGGCTTGAATGTGATTAGGCGGCACTTGACTTGGTTAGAAACCACGTGAGGAGTAGCAGAAGCCCACTGTACTGATGCTGATCTATAGATAACCCTCATCCAATTAGACTGAGAGGGCACAGTCCATTTATACAACACACCAGAAGCTTTATGAAAAATACATTAGGTCTACACAAAGGGGGGTAGGAGTTCATGCCTATCTGCCTCTATTCACTAGCACAGCAGTGCCTTGTATCTGAATAGATAGATATTTATAGATTAGTCCTTACAGAAATTAATCGCGTGCCACACAGCAATTGTCACTTGTAGACATTTTAAAGAGGAAGTGATAAGTGATGATACAATGGTACAGATTCACTTTCTAGCGGTAAACTCTTTTCCATATGATAAACTATTGTATGCAGATTATGGAGCCTATAAGCACTTACACTCTATCCTTGACTCCAGGTAAACATTTAACGTTGTTAACCAATGCTGAAAAATTACTGTCAAGGCACCGGTGGTGACCCAGATGGAGCTCTAGGTGACATTTTGCACTTTCCTCTGTACTTTAGCAGAGCAACGGCTCCCTGTGGGGCCATTTGGAGGAGTACTTAAGCAGACTGGGTGATTCCAAATGATTTGTGGGTTTTTTTGTGTGTGTTTTTGTTTTTTACTGTAATCATGTTTTGTAAGGTCCTTGTACAAACATACTGATATATAATATTAGCATGTCCGCCTTGCTTATACAATGCCTGAACTACTTCCGAATGCAGTACTTTTGCAAAGTATCTTATAACCCCTCATGGTGATTAAGCAGTTTCTTATATTGCCTATATCCTGATTATCTTATATCTACAGACCATTACTTTACTTCCTTAATGTGTGGATTTAACTTTTGGTTTTCATAACCATTTATTGAGAATTTCAAACCAAATTATCATTATCCTTAATATTCCTTTCCTTTCAGTAGAAAAGGATAACCCATTGAACAATTGCCTCTGTGAGCACGCACTGGCTCTGCTCAGTCCTTTGGAGGGGTTATACAGACAGCAATGGTCAATAAAACATCTGCTCTTTATAACATTAGTTCTTTCTTTCTTTCTTTATTTATCTTGAACGTAAAAAGTACAAATAACAGTACATCAACACAATAACACTCATTAGTTAAATTAGTAATCTTTGTTGTTTTTGCCTTTGTTGTTTTTTTGTCTAAAGATTCTTTCTTTCTTTCTTTTGTTGTTTCTTTCTTTCTTTCTTTCTTTCTTTCCTTCTTTCTTTCTTTCTTTCTTTCTTTCTTTCTTTCTTTCTTTCTGTCTTTCTTTCTATCTTTCTTTCTTTCTGTCTTTCTTTCTTTCTTTCTTTCTTTCTTTCTTTCTTTCTTTCTTTCTGTCTTTCTTTCTTTCTGTCTTTCTTTCTTTCTGTCTTTCTTTCTTTCTGTCTTTCTTTCTTTCTGTCTGTCTTTCTGTCTTTCTGTCTTTCTTTCTGTCTTTCTTTCTTTCTTTCTTTCTTTCTGTCTTTCTTTCTTTCTTTCTTTCTTGCTGTCTCTCTTTCTGTCTTTCTTTCTGTCTGTCTGTCTTTCTGTCTTTCTGTCTTTCTTTCTGTCTTTCTTTCTGTCTGTCTTTCTTTCTGTCTTTCTGTCTTTCTTTCTTTCTTTCTGTCTTTCTCTCTTTCTTTCTCTAGAAAC
>OMKL01034242.1:1571-15579 GCA_900302295.1 Parasudis fraserbrunneri
TGTGTTTTTATTTTTTTTTTTTTTTTTTTTTTTTTTTAAAGTGAAACCAGGTAAATTTAACATGCATGGTAAATTGTAGGTCTGTGCTTAATAACGTGACAAGGCCTAAAACCAGCATGGATCTTTTGCTCAGATTTTCTAGGCACATTAGACAACGCCCGACACAAAATAACGGGGCCAGAAAACAATATAACGGAAACGATAGCTATGCCGAAAATTAGTACGTTGAGAATGAATTGCCTAACATTACCTATGTAACACCACATACTGTTAGTAGGCAATCACTACGAACTGCTAATGAGTAAATTAAGTTAACTACACAATTTAATTTATGATGTTATGCAAAAGAGAAAGCAAGCGTGCACGCGGCTATGAATATGCAATAAATTTTTACTATTAGACTTCGCTCAATATGGCCTACAATTCTCATACAATTCTATTATTCATACAGGTTTTAGGGGCACATATAGCCTTACGTTAATAATACAACCATTTTCACATTTTATTGTCCACACTGGAATGAAACGGGACCTGTGCTAGCCTATAAAAAGAGATGATGAGAATCACACCAAAATTCATAAGGAAACATTCTTTGCCAAATGCTTTAGGCTAACACAATTTAAAACCTGTATATCCATAGTAATGGAAAAAAGCATCCTTGATAAAATAGACTACTCACCGCTTGCCTGGCTATCTCGGTGGCCGCCATGGTAATACCCTCGGACGAAACCTTTCACCACCAACAACAGCCCAGGAAACTGCAAGTGGATAGAGAGAGATGGCCTACGGAGAATGTACCATTTATTTTCTCGCAGGTTGTTCTGTTTTGGAGGGAAGGGGATCTGACAAATAAGAACTTATGAGCAATTCATAGAATACAGCAGATTTAAAATTCAAAATAATTACGACTGTGTTATATACTCATAACTACAATAATAACTTGGGATGAAAAAAGTGTACTTATAAAGTAGCAAACACCATTTCGATTTCCCCCATCAATCCCCTTGATGGATCCTTCTGGGTAGAAGGGCTGACCCAGAGATATTTTTTTCGGGGAGATGTTTATTTTTTTATTTAAAAATAATAATAAAAACTTTGGAAGGGAGGTCGAAGATAACTTTTGGAGATAAAAAAAACAAAAAAACAACAACTTAGAAACAGAGTAATTGTGATTGTAGTTACGTATCTATGGAGGAATAAAAGGCTTTACCGATACTATCGGCGATAGGGATTTCGATTATACGAACTAGCTATCACACTATTCACTGAGACGTAAAATATACCTTTTGCAAAACCTGAACAATGTGCCTTTGGCTTGCACAATTTTTTTAGCCTGCACAACATGAAAATCGAACAACCCTAGAAGATAATTGATATCAATTTGATGCATGTGATTGGCATCATCATAGGCAACGCCCATACAAATGGCATCACATACGTGGCTCGACCAATAGCATGATGAGATTCATACAGTTTAAAAACGAGCCGCGAGCACTGCAGTCTATATACCAAAACAACAGTGGTTGTGGTAGTTACCAGCTGAGGTAGGACTGCTGTACCAGATACTCACTTCAGACAACTAGCTAACCTTGATTTTGATATTATAGACACAACTAACGCTACCTAGTGAACATCTAGACGTGTGAACAGCTAAACCAAGACTGTTAACATCAGGCAAAGAAGACTTGCTTTTTGAATTTGGGATGGTTATCTAGCTAGCTAACGTTAATTGAGCCTGGCGTAGCTAGCTAGCGGTATAACTAACATGTTAGCAAGTAACGTTACCATAACAAAGTTTTTGGGTGTTACCTGCGAGCGTATTTAACGTACGTACCAGGGGTGGTTAGATTGGTTTGATTTTAGCCTGGACGTCAGACCATCGTCAGACCCATGGAACGTACGTACGTCAGGCTAGTTAGATTTACGTTACATCCCAGCATTAGAACTAACGTCAATGTGCTGCTAGTAATGATACTCTACTGCATTTTCAATAATGTTGAAGGGGAATGCCACCCGTTTTAACAATTCACATGTTCTTCCTGTGTTCGGGATAGTTCAGTCAGTATTTGTGAACTCGCACCACCTCCTAAACCTAGAAATCCGAGAGAGAACCCTCAGCGGTGACGTCACGGATGTAAAATCGGGGGCTGCTCCATAGACAATGAATGGGGCTCTGACTTTATGAGGCCATAAAATGTTATTGTGAGCTCTTGCACCAAATTAGGTCTTTATTCTGGTGTTGTAATGTTATTCTGGTTAGCAATGCTAGAATAAAGACCCCATTTGGGTGCATGAGCTCACACAAACATTTTATGGCTTCATAAAGTCAGAGCCCCATTCATTGTCTATGGAGCAGCCTCAGATTTTACATCCCAGTGACATCACTGATTGGAGGGCCCTGTGGGCGACGTTACATAATTTATTTTTCTTACTCTGCTGCATTCTGTAGTACCTAAACACAAAATTCAGGCCAAACGTAGACCCTGCAGTTGTTGAAATGGTCCAATTTGTCAAATTAATTAAGTTAATATGAGTCAACATTCATTTTACTGGCTGTGAGATGTGTGTGTGTGTGTATATATATATGTATGTATATATATATATCAGCCTAAGTAGCGAGCAAAGCATTACAAATTGCAGCCGCGGACCAGCAACGGTTATTCCAAGCTTCTGCTTGATAGTTCATTGCTCTTTTATGTGGTGGTCTGTGTGTGTGGACACTGGACATGGTGTCACAACTCGGCTTTGTGCACACAGGTAATATGGCTGACATAAACTTTGTGGAGAGAGAGAATGCGAGTCTCCATGCACCTGCATTGAAAATGCGACCGCGGCTTCAGTCAGCCCCAGGTATGAACATTTTTGCAGTAGTTCCAGCTAGCACAGAGTATATGTGTGTGACACATCTGTTAGTCTGTTAGAATCTGTTAGTCATCTGCTCTGTACTCATAATCAATATGCCACTGTTTCTATGCAATTTCTTTCAGATAACATCTTGAGGACTCCTATAATTGGTAAAAAGTTCCATACTCCTCTGCAATCTGGTCGCAAAGCTTTGGGGGTAGTAAACAAGATCCCCTCAACTCCTGCCATAAACGGACAAGACAAGAAATGCCAGAAGACGCAGGTCAGAGATGGGACTTGGTTAACTGATAATGGAGAGAATGATGGATGCAAGTCTTGCAACAGTTTGAAAATGTGTTCAAACAACTCTTTTTCAGATCAGCACCTGGATATGTGTACATAATATTTATATCCTTTCCCTCTTTTTCCATAGGAGGCCAAAGTCAAATGTGTTCCTTTGAACAAAGTGGAAGAATACCCAGATATTGAGAGGTTTATTCCTTATGATCCATTAGGTAATTTGAACACCATTCATTGCCAGGACTTATCCTGGTTTATCAGGCCAAACAATGGCTCAGCTACTGCATGGTAATGGTATTGTATTCATAATGTCAATAGTTTGGACACTGCATAACACAGATTACTATTATGATGATGGGAGCTCTGACACCAAATTAACTAATAACAAAATTTGAAAATAGATAAATGGGGATGCATAATCTCCAATGTTTGTTGAGGCCAATATTGTGTTTTCTCCCACCCATATAAGATGATACAATTGTAAGAATTTTAGTCCTAATGCAGGAAACGGGACTCCCCATAATGCAGAACACCATCTTGTAAATTAAGGACAAATTATCTGAAAGTTATGTTCTTTAAACAAATGGTTCCTTGCCAAGTGTTCTGTTCATTTGTATTAAGCGACACACTCCCACAGCTCAATCTGTACTTGCATTAAGTGAAGGAGTGAGAGCCCCCGGTTTAATATAGGCACAATATGAATTTTGTGAAAAATGTGCAATTCTTAAAGGAGACTGCCATCCATTTTAGAATTCAGATATGTTCTTCCTCTGTCCTGGGGCACAGGAAGAACATATGTGAATTCTTAAAATTGGTGGCATTCCCCTTTTAATGTTGTGCAGTAGTCTCATTTAGTTTTAGATGGGAGAGACTTGTTTGTGCTCACAAATCCAGACTGAACCATCCCAAGGGAATCTCATGGGAACAATATGTAAATTCTGTTTGGGGTGGGTTTCTATCTGAATCCCTTCTTACTTAAAGAGATAGTTGAGGATTTTAAGAAGTCCATCTGATTTATGAACAATCTATGTAGGGCTGGGAGGTATACTGTCATGGATCCATTCAAAGGTATGGATTTTTACTATACTGTTGTCTACAATATACACATATTGTGAAGAAAAAAAATACATAAGTTAATAAAAATGTAAAAAAGTAAATAAAAAGTTCCTTGCCATACTAATAAAAAAGTAAAAGAAAATTGACCAATGGCACCATGAGAATTGCATTACAAGATCATGACATAAAAAAGTCATATCACATTGTAATTTGTTCTGGAAAATGAAATGCCATCTAAACTAAGAGGAATGTTATGATGTGCTATTTTGGCTGTATCAAAAATCACTTGCACCAGTGTCAAGCATGTTATTGAATCTTGAAGTCCTTATATTATTCTGTTGTGAAAAAGGAAAGCTGTTGCGAAGGTGCTTCATGTGTTTTGTATTTGTTTCCCCCATAGACATACTTCACGGCTCATTTATTAGCATTGTTAATGAATGCTAACAATTTATGCTTCCAATATAAAACCAAAACACTGGTGCAGGTGCTTTTCGGGTGGATTGAAATGACTTGCGTATTATTAACCAGGGGCTTTCTTAACCTGAGCTTTCCCTTAAGGGCTTTTATAATGTTGTTTTACAGAGTTTGAGAAAAATTGCATACCAGAGGATTTGATCCGCCTAAGTTGCTTTGCCTTGCCTGGTCTGGCTTGTTTCCCACAAACTCCCTGTCTACCTGAGGAAGACTTTGAACTGCTTGAGCCATTCCCACCACAATCCCCATTGAAGATCCCACAACGTTCAGGTATTTATTGCAGACAAAGTGCCAGCTTATGTGTCAGATGAGGAACTATCTGAACTGGTGGTGGTTAAATTCTTATCCACCTGTTCACCCCTCCCATTCCTTCCTCAGATGATTGTGCAGCAGAATTGGACGCCTTTCTTCAAACAATCAATGAGCTGACTATTGACCTCCCTCCAGAGTCTGACTAAATCAGTTGCTGACTGATTTAATGTTTTTATACTATTTAGTGAATTGTTCATTTCTTGATTATTTCATTTGTATTGTTCTTGATGCCAATAAATTTGTAAAGCTTCCAACCATGTGGTGTTAATTTGTAACCGATTAAAGGGAAAATCCACCTAAGAGAATTCATGTTTATTTCTATGATATTGTACAGCTCAGTTTCAAATTTGTGAAGATGAATAAGACTGATTGAATATTGGAGACAAGACTCTTGTGGTGATGTGATAAAGAGATGAATCCTGGATCTGCTCCATAGTGACTGAGATTGACCGATGGTGATTTTACTGGAATGTGGGTACATTTTCTTAAAGCCCTACATTGGATGTAATGGTTCAAACTAAAATTATTTGAGTCCACAAAGCTGGTGCCTCGTTCAATGACAATAGACCAGTTCCAAAAAGTGTTGCTTGATATCACAGATTCAAAATGTGATGCTCTAATTTCCAGCTTGGGGAGACATTTGTCTTTAATAGATCTTCACTTAACTGTCCAAGGTCATTGGAATGGCACAATGTAAATTCTTTTTTAGGGTGGATTTTCCCTTAAGTCTGAGTCAGCATGGTGGTGATTGGCCTTAAACATGGAGGTATTAGAAGTATTTAGTAAAGTACTTCCTTCTCCCAGGTCCGCCAGTGAGTGGTCACATGTGAGGGTGTCTTGCCATTGGCTTTGCCGACGATTAGAATGAACTTTGTATCAGTTTCTTAAACTGCAGTTAGTAGGGAAGGGAACAGGACGTGTGAAAACGAACTTTTGGATAGAACTCCGAACACTTCTACACAGCAAATATTATACTATTTAATACTACTATACTATTTTGGATGATTTCCCAAATGCTTGATGCGTTCTGCTTTCACAAGAGGAGCGTCCCTATGCGTTTTTGGCACATAACAGGTGAGAGTGGGACCCATAGTTATAGGCTATAGGTGGGACCTGATCTCAATGGCATAAGGCTTACACGGCCACAGTGTCATTTTCCTCAAATTAACACTTGAGTAGACTTTTCTCGGTGGTTTGCATTTTGGAGATTACAGTTCGGGCATAGTTAACGGACTCATTACAAAAAGAGGAAGAGAAACTTTGTGTATGCACTTTTGTTTGACGCGCTGTTTCTAATAGCCTAAAAGAAATGGTTCTTAAAAGACTAGCCTTAATGACTATTTTCTGAACATGCATTTCGGTATATTTAAAACGTGTATTCTTCCATAATACAGAGAATGAGATCAGTCGAGTGGAGGAAAGCATTTCCTTGTAATTTGCCACTTATCTAAAGGAAACGCGCAAAACTCCCTGAAAGACAAGCAGTATGTATGATAGCAACAGTGTGTCGCAAGATGCCGATTCTGCGGGAGGGCATTGCGGAGGAAGTATTCTGCGCAGAAGCCAAACTGGACCAGAACCAGCAGATAATGAAAACGCCCACGGCAGGGGATCCGGGCAGGGGACTCTCGTGGAACGCTTGTCGAGATATGGTATGCGTGCTTTGCCTCTCTCAAATGCTCTGGCACGTAGGTCGAGGTTGATGAGACAAGAAGAAGTCTCTGAAACAGCTGGCAGCGCACTACTTAAAGGCTCTGTTGAAACGCCAGAACGAAGTTCGCTGACACCGGCTATGCGCAAGAGGTATTTGAAAGACTTATTTTTGAATAACCCTTCACATAGTGGACTTAATAGTGTGCTATCTTCCCAAAGTTCCACTGCATCTTCAAGGGATGAGCAAGACACACAGGACACCGATTGGGCGCTATACCCAATGGAGCATGCATGGATGTTGTCTGCTGTAAATGGGACCTATGATACCTTAATGGAGTTCATCTCCGAAGACCCAAGTCTGTTAACGAGGAGGGATTTTGTCAGTGGTTTCAGTGTTCTACATTGGTTGGCGAAAAGGGGACAGGATGAAACTTTGATCAAACTTTTAAAGCACGCTGAAAACGAGGGAATTCCTTTGAATATTAATTTGAAAGGCAGCGGGGGGCTCACCCCACTTCACATTGCAACTATGCACAGTCAATACATGGTAGTAAAAATTCTGGTCGGCGCGTTTGGTGCCAGTGTGGATGCCATGGATTACAATGGAAAAAGACCCTGGCAATATCTGAAGGGAAACGCCCCAGAAGAGATGAAGGAGCTTCTTGGCACTTGGGATGATGTGCACTGTAGTGGGGCTGCACACAACACCAATAACAATAGCGCGTGTGCAATAAACTCAGCCTCATATGAAGTTAACGATGATGCAGAGGGAGATGAAGTGGACACCTTTGACCGGACTAAAAGGGGTGGAAGTTGGAGATTTGGGTCTTTCAAAAAGCTACTATCTCCGTTCTCAATTTTTGGCAACAGAAGATGAAAGTGTCTTGCAGAAAGTCTATACAGTTGCATTGTTTTTATGCTTTTGTATCTTGTATAGGTCTTGATATGCATTGTATATGTACTTATTTTAACAAACCCTCATTGAGATGACTTGATTAAAAGAAACATTTCGTTTGTGTAAATCACATTTTCTGTAAATAAATGTATTGCACTCATTTCCATGTATTTCTTAAAATTTCCAGTCAAGTGGTTCACAGTATTAACATGATCCTCGATGACTAAGAGCTGACATGTACATGTTTATCGTGATTTAACCACTTAGAAGTCTCCAGGCGCTTCAAACATTTAAATCAAACTTATCACTTGCCATGACATGAAGCTCTTATAGGCCCCATATGTTGTTTATTTTCAACAGTTAGATTTTCATGAATCTGTGAAATGTGTTTTTCAAGAGAAACTAGTCTAAACCCATTTTTCCGCACCTTTCTTCCCATGTATTGAACAGGCCATTTCTGATGGGTGTAGCACACACCAAACTCAAAACTCATTCCCTTCCGTCACACAAAAAGTAAAAACATTACAAACTGGCTAGCAGTAGATTAGGTAGCTCCTGAAAAGGCCAGCTACATGAATAATCAAAGCCAAATGACTGTTCATGTCAATGGTATGACATTTCAAAGCACAATACTTCTGAACAGCTTATTAGTCTAGACACTTCTGGTGACAACCCTGGCCAAATGGCAAGGAATACCCAGGTCATTCCCCGACCCCAGAATGAAGTGTAGAATGCCACACCCACACCAAGACTAGTCAAACCCCATCTTCCATAGAGAATCCATGGGAATCATGTAAAATATAGTTCCCTTTCTACTGCAACAGCATCAGTACCATTTACAGTTAGAGCACCCTTAAAAAAAACTCCATGCAGACTATATTGTCTTTCCTTGGAAAGATACAATATGATCAACTTAAAATCAAAGCTACAGACGGCGACATTTCTGGTTTCATCACAAATCTTTTATTGTCGAACACAATTATAACCAGAGTATCTGTACAAAAAGACCGCTGTTCCAGATAGCATGGCCTCCTCTCCAGGTCCCAGACCCAGCACAGGTGGTGATGGCAGGTGGAAGATGCAGGGGATGCTGGAGATCTGAGGAGCCCTGTGCTTCTTACAGGCCAAGCTTGGTCCTCCTCCAGTGTCTCCTCTTGGAGTTGTACCTGGAAAGCAATGACACACACCGTGAGTGATGACGTCCGCTCACTTTGATGAAAAGCATGTCAATCCCCTCTCCAAATAGATTCCACAGTGAGGAAACAATTAGTACTATGATCACTAATTTTAAAAAAGGGGCCGTACCAGTCCAATTTTGACTTGCCCGTCTTTAACCAATTTTGTGTTCATAGGTGTATATGGTGTGTGTTTTAGCTGATCTCATCTTACATTACTCAATGCCATTGATATTGAAAAGGGGAGGAAAATACTCTTGAGACTTGAAAGTTGTTTGAAAGTCCACTAGGTTGTCTCGCTAACGTTACTGTATTACTCTACTACAAGCCATTGACATCTGCGCATCAATCGGGAGCACCCAGGAGTTAGTAACAAGTGCACCCAGAAACAGAAACCGTAAGTCCAACATGGGGATTTGAATGGCTACCTACAAACCCAAAAATAGATAAAGACGGGAGCAATCTCCGGTGATGGCAAGAAGTCAAGATTAGATGGTATGGTCCTTTAACTCCCAATTTGGATTGATTAGTTGCTTAGCAGCTGTTAGTAATGATGAAATGTGAAACGAATCACTGAGGCAAAAATATAACACTTCACACAACTCAGGACGACAGCTACAATTAACTTCAATGTAGAGTGGCTTTATCAACACAGACAGTACATACACCTTGAAAGGACAAGGCTGAAAAACATGGCTGAAACATGCGAAGAAAAGTTGATGGGTTCACATACATCAGTCTGCAAACACTAGGGTCAATGATTGTACTGACAGGATGTGATCAGGACAAAATTAAATTGGAAATTAAAGTAAATAAAACAAGTCTCCATTTGAAATGAACGTTAGTCGTCTGTCACTAGAATTATAAGCGGATAGATCAGTGTCATTGTAGAAACCTTCGAAAATGGATTTCCCTTTACCACTGTAGACAAATCGCATTGTAAGGAGTAGCCTTGTCTCCCAGTGGTGAACAACTTCCATGAGAATATTGGGTTTGTGACCCCATCCTCTTATAATTCTAGGTGTGTTGAAAACCCTTAATCCCTAAAGAAATCTAAGAAAAATGACATCCCAGGTATTTGTTTGGCAGCTGGGTACCTACATTTCATGAGCTCAAATAAATCCAACTATGCTGCAAAATGTATACCTGTCACACAATCACTTGGTCGACAAATCTCATCTGGTGCAAGTCGATTCTTATAGTAACACTGTCTTTACTTCATTTCAGGGTAAAATCATGAGTCACTGAAGAATCTAGGCTAATCCTTTGTCGCCAATATAAACTGGTGGAAAAACAGATTTAAAGCCATTCAAGCGAGTGCTTGAATATCTTCAGGCCCAAGCTAGTTTTGCCTTGTTTGGAATATTTTTCAAAGGAGGCCTAGCTATCAAACCAAGTAGTTAAACCTGGTGTGCAAACTGAGTTAGTACATTAATGATTAGCCCTGTCCTACATGACTGCTACAGTGGGACTGTATACAGAGTCATGGATTGCTCAACTTTGAATCGGTTGTGGCACTTGACACATGACTCCAGGAACATTGTCTTGTCACAGTCTCCAAAAACTCACCACGTTAAGTTCAAAGCCCCCCCCCCGAAAAGTTGTGTTGTTAGTCCATAGTGAATTATTTGTTCACCAGCTCAGTGTTTCTGTGACCACAAGCTTCTACTCAACTTGGCGCATGCACACTTCGGCGACATCGTGACCATGCAGTCCATCCAATCTGGTCTTTTGATGGTTCAGCATGAGTCGAGAGCACACATTCTGCCAGATGTTGGTCATAATGTCATTGAAGTGTGCCTGCGCCAAGTTCAGTAGAAGCGTGTGGTCACAAAAACGCAGAGCTGGTGAACAAACAATTCATTATGGGCTAAATGCTTTTAAGGGAAAGGAAGCTTTGGACTGCATGTGGTGAGTTCTTGGAGACAATTGGAATAGATTAAGTGCCTGTGGTCATGTGTCGAGTTTCCATGACCGATTCAAAGCTGATCGATCCGTGACTCTGTATACAGTCCCACTTTAGCAGTCGTGTTCCAATAGCTAATGAATGATAAAAATGTCACTGCTATAGTGCATCCCTCTCCCCAGTGGTGTGAGCAGGAGTACATATTCCACAGCAGAATGATACTCTCAGCAGGGTTAATGACAGTACTCCATCAAATTAAAGTACTGCAATTGCAGACCTGCTTTACAAAATGACAGCAATTACTTGCATTATATTGCAGCTACATCTGCTTGCCCATCTGGGAGCCCATCATAAGCTCAGCCTGTGTCGCTACATATACACTATGAATGGGTTAAGAGGTCTGCGTCTTGACAAATATTCATACTTTGTTCAGGAAATCAATTCTCAACTAGCACAATGGGACTTACGACATACTTTCAACTACATGGAACATACCTGTCAAACACATGCTTATGGTCTCAGCTCCATTAGTTAAGACTTAGACCCACATATGTATGCCATCACCTTGGAGAAGACGCTAACCTCATTCGCTACCATTAATAGACTCAGCTATGTGATGGGCCATTGGATCACCGTGCTGGAACCACTGCAGACCCGTGACACACATTGGGCAAGTCAACACACCTGATCTTGTTGCCAGTTTTCATTCTGATCCACTGAGGAATGGGCCTGTTCTGCTTCTGCTTCTTGGCGAGAAAGCGCTTAATCCTGAAGGTCTTGTGGGACGACTGAAAACACAAGAGTGGCACTTGAGCATCATGTAAACATATAGTTCACGACTGCTGGCTGCACAATGGCATCTTAGGGATACATAGTTTACATTAGAATTATAGCGTTAAAGTCAATATTATCAAACCGGGGAACATCTATCAAACAGGTTTTCATGCAACTGACAATTTAAGCGGCCACTGGCTAGCACCAACGAGTAGCTATTACTTTACCCAGATAATTCTATAGATTTTAGGACAATATACAGACATTACATGAATCAGAGAAACAACAATCAACAGACTTATGAATGGATGCAGGTTTATTACTGCTAAAGACATGGATGTTTATGGATATCTATTTACCATTTTGTCCACAGTCCTTTCCCCACTATGGCGGTGGTCGAAGAGAAGGAAGGAAGGAAAGCGGACGTGATGTATATGGTGCCATCCAATTAGAACAAAGCAGCTGACTTTGTTTTCTGCTCACAGCGACACCACATGGGTTTTCTTTGTAAAGAGCAAATGCAGGCGAGTGTGAATTAATATAGGTTTTATATAGTTCAGTGGAATTAACCGGTAATATGTGGTGGACGCTTTGCGCCTTTGTCGCTTTACCATGATGCAGTGCAAATTTTTGTTTTAGCATGGGGGCTCTAGTGGGAATCGAACCCCCTTCCCTGACCGAAACAAGCTCCTCTTCCTTCTTTGAGCTTCACAGGAGACAGTACGACAGATGAAGTTTGGGTTAGAATTTAACCCTTTTTTCATGCCTCTATTTCATTTGCTCTCTAGCACTTTCTCACTCTCCCTTACACACAAACACTCAGTATTAACATATCGTTTATTTTTCACATTAAGGTCCTATGGTTTTTTTCTCCAATAGAAACATTAGTTAAACTACACTTGTCTGAACTACATACTTAGTTTTTGTTTGTTTAGTTTTATTTATTTAAAACAATTATTTTACCATACATTTATGAAAATATAAATAATACCAAGTCATTGTATCAAAAATAAACCAAAATCAAAACATAATATTCTGAGTGAAAACATTTTTTATAGGCTGAAGCCTGAGCTAATTGTGCCTATCCGTAATAGCTACATACATTACCCTTATTCTGCCCAAAATAGCAGTTTAACAAAAAACAAACAATACATTTAAATACTAATGGAATATAGTAGTTTATAGAGATTTCACAAGCAATAAACTATTATCAACTACTGCAAAAACCACTCCACAAAAATACTACACCCTAATAGGATATGGAAAAGGTATTGTGGTACCCCACAGATACATTATAGGACAACTGATTATAAATTATGTCTTGAATTCTACTAGTTGCCAATTACTAGTACTGGCAAATTTAAACTTTAATCTGCTTACAATTCAAATAATACATCAGCATATACATAAATTAATAAATTCAGAAACAATCACTATTAACTTCTCTCAGAGCGGAAAACAAAAATCAAACAGCATGTACACATTAATAAAGAACATGTTTATTTCCAATTAAGAGTGGCTATGGTAGTTATCACTAGCAGCTAGCAGTGATATGTTTTCATGCTGTATTCAGTGTAGTGCACCATAGATTCATGTTTTAGGGGGAGATGCATCTCAGATTAGAAAGAGGAAGGCCACAGGTTGATCACACCCATTGAAGGTTGCATGCAGACTGGAATCAAGGCATGGCTCTCACAGTTCAGTATAGTCAAAAAATGGCTATTTCTCCTCCATCACTATATGGATGAACAAACAGAACAAAGGATTCCTGGTTGTGACGAAAAGAAAGCATTAAGCTTAGAATGTCCTACGGGTTAACAACAGTTGCTCTTTTAAGGCTACGATTAAGTTACTATCACACACTACTTGGGCTACATCTTGTACAAAGTCAAGTCATCTTGTACAACAGTTAACTCTGTTGATACAAGTGAGTTGTGTGGCTACCCAACCACATATGGGATTTATTCAATTTCCACCCGTAAGCCCAAAAAATTAAATGGCAACACTACAATGAAAATCTCTACATAACATGTAAATACATACAGTGTAGAAATTATAGTGTCTAGCTTGACAATGCCGATGTAGAGCAAGAAGACAGCTAAGTACAGAGGTCTCCTGTAAAGTTTCATTTAGATTTTCTGCAGAATGTGGTATTCATCAACAACCTAAAAGCCGAATTAAAATTTTGCAGTGTGCAAAACACTTTACGGCAGAATACCAACACTGTAGTAAGGTCACTTTGATTTCATGTGGTCCTAGAAAGCTTTGGCTTAACCTATTTGTGCCCTATAGCCAAACTCTTAAAAACATTTACAAAGTGCAAGGTTACCCTTGCCTTTCTTGACCAACAAAACTAAAGAGGGTCACATTCAGGCACTAAGAGGCACTACTATCACATCACGGCCTCTGATTGAGAGTGGGAGGACTGGATGCGGCTCTACATGAATTGCATTGCATATGGCTCAGTGGTGCCAGTATGCTGCCATGAGCCTCACAAGCTCCTCCCCTCTCCTCACCTGACTTAGCATGCCATTAGTAGAAACTGGATCAATCATCACCCTTGTCATGGGCACTCTTAGGCTCATTATCAGGCTTTCTATCTCCGGCATTGGATTCTCC